>JAPYZA010015403.1:0-10564 GCA_030522685.1 Eupelmus azureus | reverse complement strand
GTGCGTTTCTATAAGTTTGCGTTAGTTTATAAGCTCGCGTGAATGTACTCGTGTGGGTGGATGCGTGTGATAGTGCGTCTGCACGAGTATAGCGTGACTCCTGACAAGTTTCAAAGGAAGGGCGCTGAAAGGTTTTCGTACGTAGCAGCGAAGAAACTAAAATTCTTAATGAGCGGGAAATATTTTAGAGGGATGTTAACGTCTAAACCGTGGATCGCTATAATTTATATTGAGCCACGCGAACGCTCGTACGTTATGCGTATGCTTTTAGGGCCCTTTTATACAGGGCTGCAGTGAGGGGTTAGTTACTTTTCGGTGTTTACTTCTGTATATACATTTGGTTATGATAACCCGGTATTTTTGGCATTGATTATATTGATTGAAATAATCTTGATGTCAGAAATACAGTGTTGTGCAATAGCAGTTCAACTGCACAGCGGTATACGTAAGACTGCCGTTATGGAGTTATTAGAAAATTGTTACGATGAAGAGAAAACATCCCAAAGTATGCAAATTAAATTTGTTTCGTTCCCTGTTTACCCTGGCTTATAGCTCGTAAATACATATTTAGCGATATAGTTATCTGCCTGGCCGCAGACATGATAGGCGCGCATTAAACTTAATTTATCTTGTACATTTATAAATTACGTTACACATAAAACATTACTTTCGCTCTTTATTACTCGAAACTTTTTTTCCAACGATCCACTTAATATACGTATTTTAAGCTTGTAGCTGATAGCCGATATCGTTAAACTAACGATACCGCTTTTTCTTACAAACGTCAAACTTTTTCTTCATTCACTTTATACCACACTTTAAACATCCACATACATCGCCATACTCTACCAAACCCTTTCTCAAATAAACCACCTCTACTAACTCCTACTATCTCAATAAACTAAACTCTCTCTATCCACGACACCCACACATCCTTATCCACGTCATTACAACCCGATCTCGGAAAAAAATCTCATTAAGCGCAGCCCCGGCGAATAGAGGACACCGAACGCTGACAATTAAGAAGGCACATAAAGCCGGCGAGGGCAGAGAAAAAAAGGCTCGCGAGCTAAATCCTGTCCCACATCCGGCGGCTTTACGATCGCCTCCTTCCTGTGTGCTCGATTGCTCGCTCTTTACGATGCTTAAAAATTAAGTAACAGCTTAGGCACCGGCAACCAGAGTGATAAAAGCGGCCTGGTTAATCGAATCATTATCATTCGCAGGCCGCAATTATACAGCCGAGGGATCTGATGGCTTCTTGCGTCGGAGGATTTGCGAGGGAGGATGCGGCTTTCTTGCGCGGTGATGGTACTTACGTATAGAAAGTAAGGAGCGAGGATTTATCGATACTAGGTAGGTGTCGCTTTTTTTCGAGGAAATGGTTCTTGCAGGATCGGCAGATTGAGAGTCGAGAGAAGCGCTGTTACTGCACGGGAAAATTTCTCCTCGCGTCTGAGATAAGTGAACTTTTCCGTCCCGTCCGCGAGAAGAGCCGAGGCGACTCTTACCTAACTCTCCTACACGCTCAATTTTCATATCTCCAAATAGCAAAGGCGCCTCGTTAAAACGGCTCGCCGATCCAAACCTACAATTCCGCGCGCGCATCCCGACCTGCCTCCATTACCCAACCTCGCGAAACCATCTTTTTCCTCTGTACCTCACCAACGTTCAAGCCCCCACTAATTTATTAATAACCTCTCGTGCACATCTACCCTTTGAAAAAAATACCCAATCCCCGCTACTCACGTCCCGTGCAATCACCGTTCTCCGCTCTCTCTCTCTCTCTCCCAGTAAAAGTAAAAGCAGCAGCAATCCCGATTTTCCGCTAATCTCGGCACCGCAACGGCCGATTTTACGAGGCCCCTGCGTTTGTGTACACACGCACGCTGCGGATTATACATATACGCGCGAGCCCGAAACTCGCCGAGGCTCGTCACGCGCGCGGATTACACATTCGTATTCGCGCGTGCGTGAGATGCATGTGAGGGAGATCTTGTGTGGATGCAGCTATACGTGAGCCGCGTGGTTTTGGAGGATAATGGAAGGAGGTGGGGGCAGAGATGCCGCGTGATTAGTCGTTTCCTGGAGCGTGTGGGTTGGTTTGAATTTGCGGCGCGAGTACCGCTGCGGAGAGAGGCATATAAACTGTGAGAATGGGAGTGCGGGGACGGTGCTGGATAAATGGATGCTGCTGGATTGGGGAACGGCGGGGGATGCGGTTTCGGAGGGAAGTGAGGGATTATGAGGCATCGGAGGTGCTGGAGTGCAATTGATGAATGATCGATGATGAGGGACAGAGGAAGGAAATGGTTAAGTTGGTTATTTCGATTGTCTCTTGTGATCTTTATGATTGTGTTGAATTTTTGTTGGGGCGTTTGAAAAGGATGTGATGTTACTTAGGTTTCGTCAAGAGATGTGTTTAGCTATACCTGAATTGAAAATTAAATAGACTTTACTTAGAGTCTAATTTGGCTATCTAATTATTGTTTTGATTTTAATATTTAGCTAGGCGATAGCTAGAACTCTTATAAAATTTTTACTTAAGTAGAAATCTTGATTCATCTAAAATAGTAATAATGTCTATAATGTGAACCCAATTTGATAATCTCTCTTCGTTTTTGAATTAACCAAATAAAAGACGACTCTAGGTGGTTAAGCTAACCAATTTTGAACTTCAATTAGAACCCATAACTAATCAGGAATCTCAATCTGCTAACTAGGATTTTTACTAACATATATAAATAGTAACAACAGAGCTTGGGCTATTAGGTTTTAACTCATTCTGATGAAGTAAGCTGTAGCGTTTACGAAACATTCACATTTTAAATGACATCACACGATAGAAATCTAAAAAACTTTCAACGGGACAAATCTTGTTTCGTTGATTTTATAATACGCTACAACATAATTGTACACGGCTTTAAAAATCAGGAATGGTAGATGTATAATTCAGGGAGTAATTAAACTAGTTAAACAAAGTTAAAAGTGTCTTGTTAAGCCCTACGGCGAGGGCGCAACTTCCGAGGCACTCGGGAAGTGCAATTAAATTGTTATGCCCTAACTAGGTCCTTACTAATTGTCTGCTCAGAACTCAGAAAAAAAAAGAAAATTCTATAGCCCCGTAATTATGAAATCTGGCAATTCTTCTAAACTCTTCATACTCTATGCATACTAAATCCAATATTGACTAGAGATGAGTAGGTACCCGAAAAATTATTGTACTATCCGAATATAATCAAGCTACTCGAGTTGAATAGCCTACTTGAATATATATCGGCCTACCGAAATTCATTGAGAGTCTTAAGTTTATCAAAGTAGCACAAAGTGAAAATATGAAAATTTACTTGATCAGCAGATCAACCTTATTCTTTTAGCTTTGCTAGAGACTAATTTTAATATTAACCATTTACTTTTTCTTTACTTATTAGCAAATCAGATCACATTTTAAGCAACTGCACAGCATTTTTTTTATCATCATGTCTTTGCAGAGAGCTTACTGCTCTTAAATAATAAAAAAGGTGGTCTAATGCTCAAAAAATTTTAAAATTGTAATGCTTTTTGACATAATATTTATTATAATCTATATAACGTGAAAAATATGCACTTGAATTCACACAAACTGTTTCTTTCATTTCATTAAAATTGCGTACTCTTATTTCTGCAATAAGCTTGTTCTGCTATTATGTAGAAAAATACCATTGTCTATATTACTAACTTACTTTTTCCAAAAAATTTATTCTTATCTAAAAAATTATTTCAGGTATAGCCCAAAAATTTCGGATCAGTAAACCCAACCCAAACTCTTCAAATCCTCTTTTTAAACACACAGCCCAATTTTTCAACTTCACTCGCACACCTCTAAAACTCACCCTCTAATCATAAAAATCTCCATTCAAACCTCGAAAATTAAATCCAGCCTTCGAAGAAAGGCCGAGCTCCAGCCGGCTTTGTACCTAGCTGCCGTGTGCGCCAGCACTGCCGTGACTTTGCCCCAAGCGCCGCGATCGATATATCGTACAAACACTTGCACACACAGGCGGCTCTCGCGCTGTACCTTTAATTTTGTCGGGGTTATGCGCCTACGCCGCAGCAGTCGTCTAGCGGGACGATAGTCACGAAATATCGAGGAGGAGAAAATTCGTTTTTAATTTCGTGCGCTGCCTGGAAGCGCGCACGATATGCGGAAATGTCTTGCTCGGCCTTTTTTTCGGGAGAGGTGGATTTTAATTTGGTGGGTGGGAGGAGGGGAGAAGGTGAGTTTGGGGTTTGGTTGGTAGTTTAGTGGTATTTTATTATTCTTTGGGGATTTTTATGGTGGTAAGAATGGCGGATTGCTTTTCATGGGAAAATATTGTAGTGATGCGAGGCGTGTATCTTCAGGGTTATTGCCGATTATAAGACTTTTAAATTCAATTCGGTAATATATGAAATGTCTGAAGGTATACAGCAATCAATGCATATCTTCTAACGATACGTAAAATATTAAATATGCTGGTTGGCAGTATATTTTAAATTAAATGCAAGTAAAAGCAACTCTAACCAATTAATTCACCTAAAAATTCACTAACCCCTCATCGCAATCTCAAGAAAACACAGCGCACCAGCCACCAAGAGCCACCTTACAATCATTACGTAAAACTATTAATTACACTCCTGCAACAATCATCCAAACCTCTCACCTAACCACTCACTCACCTACCAAAAAAACCCCAAACCTCCTCCTTACCATATCTAGCCACTCTCTCGCTAGCTCACAAATCAATACCCGCCAGTTCCCGCAAAGTCACTCTCTCTTTCCCTCGCGCAGCCGCATATAAAAGGAATCCTCCTCGAGAGTTTCCAGTCCGGAGTAATTTAAGATGCGCCCAGCGCTGAGTAATAGACCTCTGCGCGCGCGGGCCGTTCAACTTTGCCTTTCGCGAGCCTCAAGCTGCGGCCCCCTCTGCGTGCAGCTCGAGCATAGGCTAGACGCGGACTTCCGCCCTGTGCCTGCGCGAGCGCCGCGAGCTTACCGAGCCAAGCACGAACAGCGATACGCGGGGGCTGATTTTTTTCGTTGGCTAGGGGGTTATTAATGAGGCATGGTGAATTGTTGGATTTTTTTAATTTTGGAGGAGGGGGTGTTGTTTGGTGGAGAGGTAGCAGTGGTTTGGTGAAAGAAAATGTTGATTTGTAGCGATGCTCTGAGGAATAGTTTTGTGCTTTGAATATAGCAGGTAGGAAGATGTAATGATATGCTAAACATACGCTTTCACTGATAAATAAGATATTTGCATGGGTCGTGGAATAAATTGAAACAACTTATAATATACTCGCAATTGCGATAGTAAAACAGGAAAGCGAGTACTACATTTTCGTTTAAAACGAGGTAAACGCGGTTCTGAACGAAGCTTTAACACATTACTTCGTTTTCTCCAGCCTTTATAATGTATTAGAAGGCATTAGCGTCAGCTTTTTCTTTCTCGCGCGCGAGGATCGATCCTGACCAGCTTGTTTGAATGCGGTAATTATGTGTTTGCACAGCGTTTGTTTAATGTATATATAGTCGGCCGTTTTTATGTCCCCCTATTATGAAGCAATTATTAATGTTGCATGATTTCGCTCATCTATTCCGCTCGAATGGAAAACATAATGCGACCATTGCTCGTACATATACTACTGGGTTACTTCCGCCTGGCGACCTGGAATAATTGTGTTACATGTATGATTTATTTGGATAATTATCACGTTAAAGAATGAAAATTTTTTCAAATTAAATCTAAAGGCTTTCAGTTAGTGAATGAATGTGGATTAGTAAGAAAGTAGAAGTTGTTAAAAATGGATAACTATAATTTCATAGAACAATATAAATTATTCTTTCTATTAAATTTAAAATACGTGTACTGAAAGCTAAATTTTCAATAATATAGGCTTACATTAATTTTAATGCAACTATATTATACAATTTTTAGTATTTATATTAAATTAAATTTAATGGATACGTAGATATTATTTAGAAGTAACGTACCCGAATTGTTTGCAACAACTGCATACATCTTCAACAGTTTTTACAAATATAATCCTGCATTCGCAAAGTTTCCAAGACTGCTTGCTCATTCCAAATGAAAATTTCAAGCCGCATTCCTGAAACCAATTCGCAGCTTAATTACCAAACAACGCACACAATTGCGAGAAACCTTCAGCATCAGAGCGCAAACTGTTCAAGAACGCAGAAGGGGGTAAATAAAAAAAGCGCCTGGGATCGGGGCAATATCCCCCCCAACTTTTTTCCCCCTTCCAGCCCCCCCCCCCCCCCGAAAAAAGGGGGACATTCTTGCGGGCGCTCGCGTTTTCCTGGCCTGCTTTCATATAAAAAAAAGGGGACGCAAGCGAGCGAGGAAAGAAAGCGAGAGCGAGAGTGATAGCGAACTCATTATCCAGCTGCGCGCGCTCGTCCCTTTCTCTCGTCCATTTCTTTTTTCGACCTCGAACTGCCGGCCCCCCTACCCCCTTGTCCATATGCCGTAATACAATCCACTAATTATAGGCATCGGGGGGAGGAGATAGAGGCGGCAGTTGCATGCGCGTGCGTAATCACGCAATCGAGTTTATATTGGGTACCGGCCGCGTATAATGGATATAAACGCGGCTGTCTCCCCCGCTCGCTGCGCTGCTGACTCGCGCTGACACTGGGTCAGTAAAATGATGTCGTGAAATTTCATTAGTCATTAATGCGTACTGGGGAGTCGGAGGGCTGCGATGATCGTGTACGGTTGCGATGATCGTGTACGGTTATTGGGGCCGTGTCGTGTGCGCGCTTCGAGTTTTTTTGTTTCGAAGGCTCGTTCGTGGTTGTGTCGTCAGGGGGTGAGGGTGTTTCTTGGCGTTATATGCCTTTTGTTACTTTTCTCGTGGGGGTTGGTTTGTTGATGTTTCGCAGTTATTATATTTTTTTATGTTTTGAGGTACTCTCTGTTTGGCAAAATCATAAATAATGTATTTTTTATGGAAACAATATAATATGCGCGCGCGCGCGCGTGTGTATGTGTCCGCGAAAAAGAAAACACTTTTTAAATGTTGTTACAATAATTCAGTTTCGCCAAATACTTATTTGTACAATATTAAATTAAAAAAATGAACAATTAACCAAAAACAATCGATCGTTTTTCAAAACTAATATCCCCACACCTCTTCACATAGACACGCTCACACACAGTTCAAAATCATCGAAAACCTCGTCTATAAAGCTCGCGTCTACTCCCCATCAAATCCAAAACACCCACGCTCGCTCGAGATCCACGAGGCGTGACGATCACCTGCGGGCTTTGGGCGACTCGGAGGCAAAAAGACCGAAACGAAAAAAAAAGAAGAGCGAGAGAGACACGTAGCTCTAGACTATACTCGCGAAGAGAGAGAGAGAGAGAGAGAGAGAGACAGCTGATACGCGCCGGACAGCGGAACGGGGCCTTTGTTTGCGCGCGCGCCACTTCCGCTTGCAAAAAAATTCGAGCTCTCTTTCTTTCTCTTTCTCTCTCTCTCTCTCTCTCTCTGTGGGCTCTGCGAGGAGAGCCCCTGGGGGAATCTCTCTCTCCGCTGCGACGGCTCCTCTTTTCCGCTGCTTTTTTTTCTTCTCTTCCTCCCGCGTCTAATTTCTCCTCGCTGTGGCTCGTTTTAATTTTGTTCTTTTCCGAGAGGTGCAGCCTGACGAGTGGATGACGGCTTTTCTCGCTTCTCCGTGGCTTTGGTTCACGATTGCGGTTTTCTTTAAATTAATACTTTGTTTTGGGTTTGTGCTGGGCGATTGGTTGACTGACAATTTAAAAATGTTTAGTGGGTGTATATTGTATATTGATGCGTGGAAATAAGAAATGATTAGAAGTTTATTTTTCCTGCGCTGGTTGATCGCAATATTATCCAAAACCAAATTAGAGTCAGTTATTCGCTTACTCCATTTTTCCTGTATACAGAATAGCGATGTTTTCAAAATAAAAAGTTGTAATAATAATAGTAATAAGTAGTAAAAATATCTTTCTACATAAATTTCTATTTTGCAGATATAACCATATTCATCAATAACCGAGACATTTCAATATTCCAGTTACGATCCATTTTCACACCTATAACTCCAACATTCCCAAAAAAGCACCTTCACGCACTACCAGCCTGCTACTCACCAAGCCCATCGAAAACCTCCAAAACATCAGGCGGCCATCAGCACTCCTGAAATATTAAAAAAGTTCGAAAACCGAGGCACCGACTAAACCTTCCCCCGGGAGTGCTCGTCGCCTCTCCGCAATGCCATAACCATCCGCCGTCCGTTAATTTTTCACCTCTACTCCCCCGCACATTCCCATGATTAAATAACCCAGCGAGCGAATCGAGAGGAGCGAGAAAATAAGGGCCGCTCGGATATATCTCGCGGCCTCATCTCCCGGCGAAAGTGCATCGGACAATCGGTGTCGTGCACGCCGCCGGTTAATTGCGCGCCGATCGAAGCAGCCGAGAAGAGCCGATATAGTGTTGTTGGTGTAGCGGGGAAAGAGGGAGCTTAACGGAGATAGATGGCTACGGGCGGCTGCGCGCGCCGCTGAAAAGGGAGATGGATCGGTAGATGGCGAGTTTTAAGAGCTGGCGATGGTATGGCAGCTTTTTTTGGGGGGATGAAGTGTTGACTGTTTTGATGCGGCGGGGGAGGAGAGGGAGAGAGAGAAAAGGAGAGAGTTTTATAGCGTATGGAGGCGAAATTTGGAAGGGATTATGTACAAATTCATAGGGATTGTATTATGGGATTTTCAGCTATTACATGCGCATGGTAAATTCTTTTTAAATTGAAAAATTGTTATTTTCTGGTTATAGTGTGTTGTGTATTGATTTTTTAGTTTTAATATCATGTCTTTATTTGCTTTTACAATTTTTACCTATTATAATTGTTATCAAACATAGTTCATTCATTTTAAGTTTTGCATAATAGTTCGATAAGTTAAGTAAACTAATTCTCATTGCATTAAATTTAATACAAAATTATATTCAATTTAGTGGCAATAGGGTTGGCTAAAAACAAAATTTTGTAAAAAAAGAACTGTGTCTGATAATAATTATAATACATAAAAATTATAAAAATTAAAAATAAAAATGAAGAACTAATAAACAAACTAGTGTTAAATAACAGCGCATGACAATTATCCGAAAAAATGTTCAACGCGCCCGAAAAGCCGGGCCATAAAAACCAGGCCTTCCCTCTAATTACAATTTTTAATCGCCCCCTAAGAAATTTCTGCGCACAAGTGAGAAATCGCCGAACGAGCCAGCTCGCTCGCATCGTGAGCGGGATGAATAATACATATACCGGCTCGCGCGAGCACGCGCTGGACGGATTGTAAAATGGCACGAAAACTGCTTTCGGCACGTCAGGCAGGCTCGCTTTTCCGGGAACGAGAGCCTTCGACCCGAGCGTCGCAATCGCACGCCGCTCTCCAGGCCTTTTAGGTCATATTCATGCTGTGTGTGTGCGTGTGTTTGTGTGTGTGTATTTGTATGTCTATGTGTGTGATGTGTGTGTATGTATGTGTGTGCGCGCGCGCGCGCGTGTGTGTGTGTCGGTCGAACAAAAATCGCTTCTTCGACTCGCGTGCTCGTTTTTTTTTCTCGCGAGCTCTTCTAGATAAATATTTGTTGCAGTTAGCGCGACGATGGCTATTGATTTTCTTCGTTGGGCACACGAGAATTTGTGTCGGACAAATGTTCAGGTTGCTATGTTTTATGTTTTACAATTCTTGGATAATACGTTAAAATGAAAAAAAACATATAATAAATAATATTTTTAAATATTACAGTTTAGTGAAATAAATAATTTATTTTTAAATATTATAGTATATTTTGTTTTCTGAATTGTTTGTTCTGGTTAGTTACACAAGTATTTATGGTGTTTGAACTTTTTTTAAATAATAGAGAAATGGTATTTGAAGACCTTAGTAATTCTAAATAAGATTTTAACCATTAGATGTTATATTATATAAAATATTCAAAACATTGAAAATGCTGGAATTTTAGATCCTATTGTGTTAAGTAATTCAAGTTACTCATATTTTAGATTTCTTTAAAAAAAAACATTTAATAAAAGCCATTTTCTTAAACCTTTTTTATCTTCATTAAATAAATTATTTCAATATTGCTACCATATTGCTTCAATATTGTTTCAATATTGTAATAATATTGTTCCAATATTGTTTCAATATTGTTTCAATATTGTATTAATATTGTTTCAATATTGTATTCATATTGCTTCAATATTGTTTCAACGTTGAATTAATATTGCTTCAATATTGCTTCAATATCGTATTTATACGGTTTCAATATTGTATTAATATTAATTTAATATAGTTTCAATATTGTATTAATATTACTTTAATATAGTTTCAATATTGTATTAATATTACTTTAATATAGTTTCAATATTGTATTAATATTGCTTTAATATTGTTTCAATATTGTATTAATATTGCTTCAATATTGTTTCAATATTGTATTAATATTGTTTCAATATTGTATTCATATTGCTTCAATATTGTTTCAATAGTGTTTC
>JAPYZA010015391.1:0-11031 GCA_030522685.1 Eupelmus azureus | reverse complement strand
GGCATACAAAGTAAAATATTCGATGAATTACGTATATGGTCATACCATCATTCTAAATGTATGCTAATAGAAGATCTACCACCAACTAGCAATTCTATATATTTATATATATTACGAGCGTTTTATGTAGTTTTTACGCAAATTCATTGCTTAAATAATAATATACTACCTTTGGACCGAGGCAATATGGTTGGAAAGAGCAGGATGAATTATTATTACCTCGAAAAATAGAAACCATTTTACCACCTACTGAAGAATTAATATATAATTGCACATGTAAACAGTGTTCCAGAAAAACATGTGTATGTGTATCAGCGGAGGTATCGTGTTGTTCTTTTTGCTTTTGTAAAAAAATAATACATGTAAAAATAAATATAATGAATACAATAAAAAAATTAAAACTAAAGTTCTTTGTAGTGAAAAATTATTTTTATAATAAAGTTTAAAAACAATTTTTTTATAAATAAACTGATAGTTGATAGAAATAAATATATTATAAATATTTTACATAACCAATTAAAAAGTAGCATAGGCTTTTAATATCAAAATATAAAAAGAAAAAATCATGCGCCGGACGCTGAGCCACATGACGCACGCATGGCACGGTACTCAAATTATTGTTTAATTAACGGATTTTTTTCAATTAACGAAGCTAGTACAGTAAAAATATGCATAGAGCCATAGTCGTGTCCTTCAGAAAACATGTTGAGTAGTTTTTAATATCAAATTATTATTTTAAACAACGATACAGTCTTATAAACAAATTAACTACATCAATTTTCGTCGAAATTTCATGTTTTCCAATGGTATAAATTTATTTTCTATTACTCCAAAGTAGTCATAATGATTTATTATTATAACTTAAACGTTATTCTTTCAATTGAGACGCTTCGGGGCTGAAAATGTTAAATACAAGAAAAGATAGAGGAAAAATAGTGCGCGCAGAGCGTTGATTACGACACTTTTTGCACTAATTTAGCAATAATTCGAATTCTAATTAACTTTTTTGAGAACAAAAACATGCTTATTCGTTATAATAAATGTAACGTATTAAATTTGGTTGGATGATTGCAAGTTAAATAGATAATAAGTTATGGTCGTTTAAACAATTAAATTATTTATAACAATTAATTGGGCAACTTTCAGATCTTCCACCCTCGATATTCGTATTCAGGGGGTAAAAATACTTTTAAAAAACTTGGTTGGACTTACCGCACTCAAAAGTCCACGGAAACCTGGGTTGCGCCTAGACTAAAACAAGAAGGAACAATACTTTTTCCCTATATATCTGAAAAAGACTACTCGCTTTTATCAGTAATTGTAAGTATAGAAAGAGATATATACTGTAGCGTTTTTCATTGCCCTGCTTCTTTACATATAATCTAAAAGAGCTAACTTGTGTGTGAAGTAACGAAAGTTTAGAAAAATTTAATTTCTATCAATTTGATCAAAACATAATAAAACAGTAAAATGCAGAAAAAACGATACATAAACTTACCAAATCAGCAATGTTTGCAACTTGAATCATATCATGAACGACTTCCGAACGCGTACTACCATTCCTTTTATCGAACTGTAACAATAAAGAATTGTGATTTAAAATAATGCATAATATTTTGTAACTCAAAATTATAAAAACATTAAAATAATATGGGTTGAAATCTCATTAGATTTAAGTATACTAAGGTACTTGAGTACACGTTTAAGTACCAAATTACATTTTAATATATCAATTGTATATTATTTTTTTAATAAAATTGATATTGATGTCACAGATATTGAAAAATACTAGCTTCCTAATAATAATTATTTTTGTATGTATTTAATTAATTTTTGGATATACAGATTTTAATGTTATTAAATTTCAATATTATTATTAAAATTATAGTAATATATAGTTATTATTACAAATTTTACCAAAAATAATCTTAATTCCGATTTGCGGAAAGCAAGAATAACATTGTTTCAAATTAATAACTTTTTATTTTAAAAATTAAATATTGAAGTTCTCTTTCTGCAGTTTTATTAATTTATAATTTATTTAGTACCAAATATATCCCAATGTTTTGTCAAGATCAATGATTCGGATCTCACATTGTCTCCTGGTTAGCCTAAATAAAACATTTCATATGTTGCTGACAAATTTTAAATCGTTTTAAAATAAATAATCAGTGGCACAAAATAAAAGCTTCCATAACTTAATGCAATATATTTTACATATTCAACGTTTATTATTCAATTATTGACAGACTATTTATCAATGAAACGTCGGTTTTTCGTGCAATTTTGTTAGGAGACTCTACTTTAATTATTATGACAATGAAATGTGACGGTTGCGAATTTCAATTATTCTTAAAATGTAAGAACAAGCGATGGTAGTTTATTTCAGCAGAAAATCGGAAAGCTAAACCGAGCATCCAAGTTAGAACAATGTTTGTACGATTTGTCGATATTGATGTAGGTCTGCAGGCATTACTGAAATACGTGAGCACAGGCTTGCGGCCATCCACTCCATAGCATCTACGAGACAAATCTGCAGCGAAAACTACAAAGAATCACAATTTAATTTAATTTTCGATTGTTTTCTCTTGTTCGGGAGGTAGTCTGATTTTAATTTTTTACACGGTTTATAAAAATAATTGACGAGTACTATAGTGGTTTATCTCAGATTTTCGTAAAAATGTTGCTAACTAATGCGAGGTAAAATATTCCTCCAAACATTACCCAAAACCTTTGAACGAGTGAAAATAATCAAGTAGTCGGAAACACGGTCGCGAGCACTAACTCAGGGAATGCGTAGTATGTAAAGTAATAGTTGTACGCTGCGCGCTCGGCGCTTCACGCTTATAATCTTTATGATCGATAATTTCAGGAACTACTGCAGATATCTTATTACTTTTTTCTTTCGTTTTAGATTAACTCAATCTAAACAAGCAGATTTTCATCTCTGATTTCAGAAACAATCAAGTGTATTTAAAAAATAAAAAATGTTATACTCGTAATCTATCTGAACAAATAAACGATTTTTTTAAATAAAATAATTATTTTCGTTACAAATTTTCAATTGTATTATAGTTATTTGAATTTCAATTCTTAATATTTAAAACAAATTTTGTTAATAATAACGGTATTGCTTTGGGAATGTAAATAACTTTTATTTATTTATTTATTATTTAAACTAGAGTAGGTACAAATATTACAAAGTAACAGTTATACAAAAATACATTACAAAAGTAATCCAGCAGAGGAAAGTTTTCCTGTTCGCTGGTCCGGTTCCTTAAAACTAAATAACTTAAAATTAAAAGTCTTTTGTATATTGTTCCCTTGAGTTCTGGACTCCTAGTAGTAGGTAAACTACAAGATCGAGCCCTCTGGGATAAAATTGCACTTTTTATTTCATCACCACCAATAACTAATTAACATTAATCGGTTATCTAGCGATGAGAAAGTTGTAGTTTCCATGAGCATTTGTTGAGTGTGTGTGGTAACCGTGATCTTTTGTTGGACGTTATGAGATCCCCATGGACATCCAATGTAGGATGCCCAACGTCCTAATTTTTACTGATTTGATAAATATCACCAGTATCTAATCAACATTTGTCTTGCTGTTGTAATAGCCTTGCCTCTTATTCCTCTGTCAAAATATAATATAGCTTTGTTAGTACCGAGATAGTTGATATGACTATAGGACATCCGATAACTGTTTTCTTGCAGTATCGGTTTTCCCGGTGTATTGCATGCTTTTTTCGAAATAGTTTTTATATTGTTTATATTGCCGGCTATTTTGTCTATAACTTCAAAAACAATTTCGATAGGTTTATATTTCTCTTTGTTGTGTTTTCTTGATTCCTCTTTTAGGTTGTTTGTTCCTTTTATGAAATGTATATGCTTGATGATATTTTTAAAATTTTAAATTTGAATTATTTATACTTGCTTCTTAATTATTTTAGTAATATATAAGTAATATTATAAAGAAATCTAATACTTTTTGATAAATAGGGGTAAATATGTAAAATTCTTGGTATAATTAGTTAATCCATTACTCAGGTATACGGGATTAGTCATCGATGTTCGCTTTTGACAAAAGGAGCAGTGTTTTTTAACAACTGCAGCTTTGGTTAGATAACACAAATTTGAAAGCAACCGTTTGGAGCTGCGAGTAAAGAACAATTATTTAATACCTATAGAAAGTACCAACCTACCTATAATTTGCGTAATCAGATTTAATGTTCGTGTAGTAAAAAAGGTTGTATTGATTTTGCATGTACCATAAAAAAGGACGGTTTGAGATATACGAATCTCTGTGCAAATTGATAAGTGTGAGTTGGTAGTTCGAGATTTAATTAGTTTGAGGATGTAGGAGTTGTTCTTTGACGAACCAAGGTATTATATTGTAAAGTTTTTATTACCAAAACATGTCGACGTACCGGAAATTTTACTGCCTCCCTTTTCAAGACTATAATACAGATCATTAAAAATAAATTAACAACGCAATTAAAGACCAGAATCACAAATTAGATCTTAAATTTAGTAATGCACCTGTGGGTGTAATAGAACTAAAACATGGCTAGTTCGTAAAGAACTTCGGATGATAAGTCATATCGCGTTAATGTGTCTAAAATAAAACAAAGACAAAAGCAAAAAGTAGAATTAATAAACGCAATTGTCAGTAGCAATCTATGCCAACACTAGATTTTGTAGCGCGAAAATTTTAATTTATATCACGAAAAATTCATAAAAGCAGTAGGAAAGCAAGGGGAAAAAGAATGGATGTCTTACTCGCTACACTAGCGCAACAGAATTTGCACGGAGGTGGCACGGGTCAAGCAAGGTTCCTGCAAGCCCGCGGAGACTCTCTCGGTAAGGCACACGTTGAAATAGTAGTCTGCGTGCCACCTCTACTCAGCATATGGTAGCAGAGAAGTAGCACGCGGAAGATAGGGTAGGGAGAAAAATAACCAACGTGCGCACGCGAAATTCAAATTTTCAAATTAAAATCGAAGCTCCTATAAGGTCTATTATACTAATACATAGCAGCAACGTGATTTTCTCTTAGGGACAGGAAGTAAGGAAAATAAGGGAGTTATATTATTGTTTAATCGGCAATCTATTTTTTATGAGATCCATGGTGGATTTGTATATATTTTTCAATTATATGCATCCTCTATAGAATTAATGATATTATCATAATAATATATTTTAAGCATTTCTGAAAATAATCTTCGTTTTTTGCTTTTTTCGCGGTCTAGAATTTCAACATTATCAAAATTAATATTATGGTCAGTATTATTATTTGGATGGATTTATTATTTAAAACATTACGTTTGCGTTAATTAACTCGGAATTTTAAGCTTGTCTTGCTCATACCGACATAAGTACTAGGGCAATCATCGCAATCTATTTCGTAAATAATACTGTTTATGTCGCCATTATCCAATTTACCTTTACCTAATTTAATGAATTTATTTAAATTGTTAGACGATTTGCAAATAGGAACGAAATTATATTTATGGAGAGTTTGATTAATTTTATTAGTTAAGTTTTTTATGTATGGTGAAATCATTGTGAATTTTGAATGTTCGTTATAATTATTGAACATTCCAAATGTAGAATTAAAAGAGACTTTTTTTATGATGAGGAGGCAATCATCAACGTATCTCTTATATAAAAGAATATGAGTCTATAGATTTTAGGCGTGTGGTCTCGAGAACTTTAAGTACAGGCTCAGCAAACCATGTGCTGGCGCAAAAACCCATCGGAGCACCCATGACCTGCTGATAGTGCTTATCATTGAATTATAAGTAGGTGGAACTTAACAGTATATTAATACCATCTAAGAACTTATGTAAAGTTAAATTTCAGTTTACCCTCGAGGTATTTTTTTTTTTTTTTTAGAACTGATAAAAAGTTAAATTTCGGTTTATCCTTGAGGTTTTTTTTTTTTTTTTTTTTTTTTGTTAAGGCTTGTAGTACTAAATCTTTATGGATATTCGTAAACAAAGAGACGACATCAGAAGAGGCTAGGCAATAATTGTCGGGGATATTTGTTTTATCAAGGATGCTTTTGAATATTAAACTGTTTTTTAAGGAAGATTTAGGACGAGGAAGGTATTTGCTGAGTAAGTAGTCTTATTTTAACCCTTTGAGGGACACATTTTTGTGCTAAATTTGAAAATTTTCCGTCTTTGATTGTTTATAAATAATTAAATAAATAAATTTTTAAATTTTCAATCAAGTAATTTCAAAGCCTAAGTACTAATGATGATGTAGACGTTTATTCGAGAGCGATTGAGCTGAAAACGGTCGCGGTATGAACAACAAAATGGAAGAAATTTGGTGTCTCATATATGAGACACCACCCCTTAAAGGGTTAAGGAAAGCGTGGAAAAAGCTTTTCCTTGAAATATGACTAATTTAGTCTAGAAATGTCCAAAATAAATTTCCAATAACTAAAATCAAATTAGAGAAATCAAGCTTAAATTTGCCATTTTCAAAATCTACAATTAGTAATTGGAACCAAAGTTATGCTTGTTTAAAAGTGAGCAATAAAAATACACATATTAACTATAAAATTCTGCTGAATGGAATTTACATGATTTTCGGTACACTTACATTGCTCAATTTTAAACAAACATAATTTAGGTTCTAATTATTAATTATTTATTCTGGAAACGGCAAATTGAAGCTTGTGCTTTCTACATTGATTTTAGTTATTTCAAATTTATTTAAGATATTTCTAGACTATATCGGTCACATTTCAAGGAGAAGCTCTTTTTTTCACGTTTTCTTTAAAATAAGACTACAAACATCCGTGACTTGAGTTTTCTGAGGCGTCAGACCTTATAGCTGCGGCCACGTTCATTTTTTAATATCTAAAAACATATCCCAAATTTGCATTAACATCTGAGAGTCGAAGGTGTGACACTCTCCTTATTAGTAATAATAAAATATAAATAAAAATATAGTAATAATAAAATAAAAATAAAAATATAGTAATAATAAAATAAAAATAAAAATATAGTAATAATAAAATAAAAATATTGTCTATATTTGATAAATGATAGTATAATAAAAAGCGAGTAGCGAGAGTAACGCTCTTTGATCTTGTTCGGTGGATAGAAGCTGCTGATGAGCCAATCAGTGCAAGACAGCGACGGAAACTCCACCGAACGACGAGCAATCTCACCAGGTGAGAGTTGCTATAAAAGTATACATCATCCTACTCCTTCTCAGCATCAAGAAAAGCCACAACTCTGGTTCGTTCTGGTGCGTGACCTGAACTTACTCTGTTGCTAACTTTCCTATCGGGGCCCAGCATCTGCTGCATAAAACACCAAAAACACACCTGGACCGTCACAAAGTAGACCGGCCTCAGCGCGATTTGTACCGACCTCCTCCGCATTTTATACAATTTTGTAATTTTTTCTCTCACTTTTCGGAGTGATAGTTTGTACCAGGTGAACTTTCATCTCCGACTCGTAAGCTTTCGCCAAAAGTTTCTGTGCCTAATTTAGAAATTTTAAGATTCGGGAGGATTTTTCCCTGCTCTTTTTACATAAAGGGCTCAGACTCAGTTAAAACCTGCAAAAAAATTAAATTTAATTATAGACATAAATTTTTTTCTCTTTAATCTTAATTAAAGAAACTTTTCCTACCTTAAATATACATTAAATTCTATAATTTGACCTATAGACAACTTCAAAAAGTCTGGTCTAATGCTTGAAATCCTCTTCAGAATTTGAACTGCTGTTTTAATGGATTTCGGTGGTTACCGCAGGATTACTTTGCCAATTTTTAACCAATCACCTTGAAAATTTGCAGAGATCTTTAGTATATCTATCCTTAAAAATTGACAGATTTAATTTTTCGAAAATAAAAGAATTTAAAAAATTAATTTTATAAACAATTGAAAATATTAGTAATTTAGGTATTTTTGTGAATGTTACGTATGTAACAATAACTTTAACTTATCTTTAACAAAGTTCTAACACTGTTAATTTATGAGGATAGATATAGTGAAGATATCTGCAAATTTTTAAGATGATTGGATAAAAATTGTCTGAGTATTCATGCGGCAACCAAGCTAAAATTAGAAAAAAACATATTTCGATAAATGGCTATGAAGATTTAATTTAATTTTCATTCAAATATTCATATTCACATGTTATAAATGGTTTGATATAAATAAATTAATTTGAATAGACTTTTATCTTGATGATTTTATTCAAGCTTTTAGTTGTCTCTCACCCGAATTCTTTCTCCAGCAATGTCTGTAATCCTATAAGCCAGAAAAAAAATTATAGAAAATACGTGACATTGTAAACATTAATTTAAATGTTTTTCTATTTCTGTTAGAATTATGCGTGGATAGTTGGGATGAGGAGATCGAAAGGACTTAGACACTGGTTTATAATTAATAGATTTATTAAATAAATATTCAGCAGGTATAAACTCGCGCAATCATTCGGATAACACGGTCGTTATAAAAGACTTTAAATCGATAGATACGTAAATTACAGTCACACAAATATAAAGGTAGAAGTTAAGACTGTCGCCCGATATCCGTCGTCGCGAAAAGCTCCTGCTAGCTGAGCGCCCAAGATAGATAGTGAGGATCGCGCGTGTGCGGCGGCGCTCGCAGGCGCAGGGACAGTCGCGGTGGTGGAGGGGGAAAGCAAACACCTATGGCCTGAAGATGGCCAACACAGGAGCATCCGTACGCTTATCCTAACACTCCCTCCCGTACATATGCGAACGTAACTCACATCACCGAACTCTGTCACTGCTACACGTTTTCTGTAACATAGGAAATAAGTGTAAATAAAATAAAATAAATTATTGAAGTGAAATATTTTCTAGTCACGTTTGGTGACGGCTTTGGCAACCTGATCTTTAGAGCAACTAATCATCGTTCAACGTATTTTCTTACATAGCGCTCCTCTGTATCAGTCGTATGTCTCAATTTATCACCGTCGCTTCTGAATATCTGTCGTCAAACATCAAAACAATTGGAGTTAATTCTTGATTACAGTCGCTCACAGGTACATACTCTGTCTGGTACGCGGACAGCGCAATATATCTTCATCCGTGAGTCCTCCAAGCAGTGGCTTTTTCAAAGAATTTAATCACTCAAGAACACTCACTTTCGAAGAATCATTACAGTCGCTAAGATTTTTGAATAGTCCTCCAAACCTTTGTTCTTACCTACAGATTTTCATCATATAATATTAGTGCCACATAAATCTCTTAACCGTCGTCTCAGTCTAGGCCAGTCGCTATTTATCGAATTTATCTGTCACTATGTCCAGTTTACTGAAATTTGTTAAACATAATAATACCTCGCGATAAGGTACAATTTTAATACTTTCTGTCGTAATAATCGTTCCAATTTTATCAGTCGTTTCACTGTTTATATCTTGATTTATAATCATAGACATTCATAGTGGATGCATGTCTTAAATTCCAAAGTCACATTATATTCTGTCGATGTATTTTCGTGTCTGGTATTTACGAACCTCGTGATTCTGTTGATATCAATTTTCAAACAACGTATTAGTTGTATTAATCTGTCACATGAAATGTATTCAGATTGTGTATATTTTTTCTGTCGTTATCGGTTAGTAATACAAAATTAAAAATCAAAAGTCTGTCTTGCTCTTTTTGCTTAGATAAGTACTGTACGCTTTCGTTTTACTTCTGTCTAGGATTGTTCACTAATTTTATGAACAGTTTATTCTGGCGATTTGAACTCATCCTTTTAAATCAATGAGTCCTTATAAATAGGAACAATTCTTATTTGTACGATTTCTGTTGTACGTTTTAATTTTAAATTCAATTTGAAGATAATTCACTTTTGTCTGTCGACTTTCATGACTTCTTGATAAATTTTTAAGTTACTAAATACTTTATGGTAAAGTATAGATTATTATGTTGCTTCATACTGTCTCTTATTGCAATTTTGTAATCTTCACAAATAATCTCTGTCTCTTTTATTCTCTCCCTCCATTTCTATGAATTTTATCTTGAATTCTACCAACTAAATATTTGTATCTGATTTAATATTTATTATGTTACTCAGTCGCTTGCTTCATTCCCTCGTATTCAACACCAACAAAGATATTTTATTTAATTGTGATGTCATGACTTTAAATTCTCCCTCCGAATTAAATAAATAATAATCAGTCACTTTGTTCGAAAATTTATAAGTTTAAAATTTCGGTCTCAACTGTCTCATATATTATATGTCTAGATATTTCTGCTATCAGAAAATGCCAAAAGTTATTTCTCTTTCAATTTCATCAAAACAGTCGAGTAATACCCTCATAAATTTAATTTTTCCGGTCGATTTGTGTACATCCAATTATGGCGGCTTTATCAAATAAGTATCTGGCGCTTTTGACAAAAGTTTTAAAATAATGCTGTATCTCTACTTTTGTCATGATCGGATAAGTGATTGCTAATCGCGAGTAATCGCCAACAAACTCAAATGTATTTCTATTGAACTGTCGAAAATAGCATTTTTTGATTTTAGAAATCATGCATATATCATAATTTGAAATAGCGTAATAAAAATCCTCTTTTGAAGCTTTTGATTTCTTTAAGTTGTAATGGGGTGGAATTTATTACCCGAATACAATGGGTGGTACTTACAAACCACCCGGATTTCTCTCGTCGACTCTGCCGGTGTTCAGTATGCGCAACTGGATCCTGTTGCGTCCGCGGAGGCGGCGGTATTCGGCTTCGGGAGGACAAGGTTCTAACTACGGAATCAAACGCGAACACGAAAGTTGAAGTTAAAAATCAAAGAGTAGTATATTCTGTTACTTTAAGGTACAAGAATGCCAGTTACAAAACTGGTGGCGGGCCCACGCCGCGAGAGTAGGTTCGCGGGAAATCGCCATCCGCGAGGAAAAAGCGCGCACGAAAGTGAGAGAGACAGGCGGCTCTGTCTCACTCTCTCCAATACACTTTCCGAGCGCTGCGTCCTTATCTCTCTCACTCACACACACACACACACACACACACACACAC
>JAPYZA010015382.1:0-13530 GCA_030522685.1 Eupelmus azureus | reverse complement strand
TTTTTTATCCGTTAAAGAACGGTAATATCGATTGTTTCATTTTTTTTTTATTTATAACAGTTTTTTTATTTTTCATGTTGTACGGGATAGATAATAGCAGTTTATTTGCTCAAAAACGGTGATAAAATAATGCAGTTCAAATATTTAAAAAAAACCATGTGTACTGCCGCTAAAGCAAATAAACCGCTATGATCTATCCCGCACAACATGAAAATAAAAAAAAATTGTTATAAACAAAAAAATAAAACAATTGTTTTGATCATTGTTTAACGGATAAAAAACGGCAAATTCCTGTGCTGGTCCGAAGGTCGTAGCATTATTTCATCTTTTTTTTTCAGAGTGTGTACTGCTAACTTCCAGTGAACTTGGCAGTAAACATGGTTTTTTGGACTTTAACGGATAATTAACGGATAAAAAACGGCAAATTTTGATAATAGTACCTTTACGATTAGAGAAAAGTGTTATGCCAATTTCAGAGAATTGAATAGAAGAGCTGCCAGTGCTGCTTCCCCAATGCTTACTCCTTGGTGCACAAGAACCTGCACTCGTGCCTATCTCTTCCTTTTGTTTTTCTTTTTTGCTCTCTGCCTCGCCCGCTGCTTTCGCGGACTTTAATCGGAAGGTACTTAACCGGGCCGCAGTATGGAATTATAAATGATAGCTCATACTCCCATGGTTCTCGACATAGCCGTACATGTGCGTCTTACTCGCCCTACGCGTTTGGAATGGCCGCAGTGAACTATTTTCCCACGGGCTTCGTTATACCGTGTCCCCTATTCTTCTGCCCTCTACGAAAGAAAAAGAACACCCTTGCGAAAGCGTGATTATTGTTATGTGTCTTTACAGTCATGTATTATCGGTAGAATGAAAAGACAATGATACTTGCTGTGATATGGAAATGTTTACTCATCTATCGTGTCTTAATGTTTTTAAACTATATTCAATGTATTCTTTAAAACACGTTGATTTTAATGATATAATATATAAGCAAAGGACTAAAATAATTTTGCTTAAAATGGCTAGTGTGACATAATATCACTAAAAATACAAATGTTATAAAGCAAATGTTAATACAATTATTTAGCTGTACACGCTATACCACGTTCAATGAAAAGTATTAAAATAAATAATTAGTTATTTTTTATATGATAATTTCTGCATTGATTTAGTTCGTTGGAAAATTCAATTATCTCTTCTATTCTTGTGCATAATGAATAGCAAAAATAATTATTTCCGCGATAAATATATTATATCTTATGTTCTTAGTTTGTAATATTCATTTCAATGTGATCTAGAAAACTCTTCATTATTATACAATTATTTTACTTGCTCCGAGAAAAACTTTTTTCTTATGCTTTCATCTTATTAATTGCATTCTCAGTAAATACTTAAAGAAAATTATCTGTAATTACTCATAGAAATTTCATATGCTTTAAAATTATTTGCATAATAAATAGTGATATTATAATCGCTATGACGCATGAGGTTTTACAGAAAAATGAATAATTTTACTCACTTTATAATATTTTACGTGAGCAAAGCAAACGGATATTTTCATATTATGTTAACAAAATTGCAATAAAAACTACGTATTCAATTTAAGGTGAAAATGTTGGAAAATATTACAGAATCTTACAAAAATCATAATTACATACGAAATTACGAAAATAAAATATAGAGATTTCGAAAATAAAAGTTTTTTAAATATGTATATTTGTATTTTATATCGATGAAAATTTATGCTTTTTAAATATTAAGAGATCTCTGGTAATGCCAAATTGTTTAAATTTCATAAAATATAAGTCGCGTACTGGATTTAATAGGTATGACCTTTATTTAAATATTTTAATAAATGTATAAATGTAAGTTAAACTTTTTTATTATAATTATTGTATCTTATAATCTCACCCGTTACAATGACTGAACATGTTTTTGTGCAATGCGAATTATCCTCTAAAGAACTGATAAATACAATGTATATTGTAATCTTGAATGTTCCATCTTTTGTTGTGATTAAAATTTACAATATTGTGCGAGCATCAGTCGCATTGATTGTGCTATAGCTAAATATATTTTTGATAAATGTACAGTGCCTAGTATCGTTATGAGCGTATGATTTCAGTGTACGTTTTAGTTTAGATCTGGTTTTATTTTTTAACTGAACGTAACTTACTAATTAAATATTATTTTGTTTTCTAATTAATTCGCTTTCTATAATTACTATTACTTTCTATAATTAATTTAATTAATTCTATTACCGAAAGAATTAAAACATTCCTATCGCGAGTACTAAAATTTTCCTGATACATCTTTACCCTATTTAAAGAACTATTTAAAGAATCATATTTAATATGGAAAATAATCTTATAATCTAGTTGGAATAAATAGAAAATAATAAAATTGTTGAACGTGAAACAATCTTGTAAAATGGAAATATTTGATGGGCAGTATTATAAAGTCAATAAACTATTTATGAAAATCACAGGACTATGGCCTTATTTGAGTCCACTTCGAAGACGTACTAGTCAAATAATAGTTTTTGTAATCAACACGTCATTGTCGATTCCACTGGTACGTCATATATTTAATAAATTATTTTTTTCAAATAAATTATTTTTATTCCCACCTCAACGATAATGGCCACTTATTTCCCTGAAAAGGCGCTCTGAAAATGGCCTATTATTCCCTCCTCGGTCATTATTTTCCTGTTAGCAGTCACTATTTTCCTGCTTGCAATTTTATTAGAAAAAATAGAAAAATTATTGAAAAAATAAAATAAAAACAAATAAGTGGAAACATTTAAGATGGGAATAAAGTACTATATGCCCGTCGAGTGTAAAGTCAATTAATCTCTCGAGAATAATATGCGACTTTATTCCCTTGGTGCATAATATACTATTTATAGCATTTTAATAGTGTCATATTGTTATTTTTATAAATAAATTAATTGATTTTATGTCTGTTCCCAAATCCACTGTGAGTAATCTCTAATTTTACTCTCTTGTTACATAAAGTAGTATTAGTATATTGTAGCAGCTTTTTATTATTTTATTAAATTCAGGGAGTTTTATTAAAGAAAGAGTGGTGTAAAAACTATGATGTTACATTTGAAAATGTTTGTTCTCTACTATTTCTTTCTGGTTTTATTTTTAAGTATTACACTGCATCATTCCATTCAGAACAGGTATATTAAATTGTGTTTTACGCATAATTATTTATTGTAAAATAAATAATGATTCCATTACTTAAAAAAACAAATAATATAATTTATGATATAGTATGCGTAAAGTTGCACTTTACACATTTTGCATATTTTTAAAAGTGCAATTTTACGCATACTGATATCATAAAATATTGTTTGCAACATGTGCATTAACTTCTCATCCGTGTGTGATTCCGAATCACTCGGGCCTAACTACTGTTAATTAACGCAACATACATATAAAAAGTGACTGTGCCCTTCTACTTTTTTATTCTTTGTTTAAGAATGAGTACTGGAATAATTTTTTAATAAATATTACAAGTAATTAATTTTGTTTATAATCTTTCTGACTTGGATATTTCATCAACAGTTAAAAGTATTATTTGTACAAATAGCTGAAGATTGGCAGCGAATAAAACTTCATACTGAACGTGAAATATTATCAAGACATAGCGAGGAAGGACGTTTTTTAAATCTTGTCTACGGAGGTTAGTAGTATTGACTTAGATCTATAAATTTGAAATAACTTAAATTAGTTTATTTATATTATTAGATCAGTATCAGTAAATTAAATGAAATAAATTAGTAATATTTGTAAATTTAATTCTTTTCAGTACTCGTATTTTTAGCATGGGTTATATTCAATCTCATGCCTACTACTCCACTGATTCTAGATATTTTACTTCCATTAAATGAATCACGACCTTATTTTTTACCAATTTATGGTGATTATGTATTCTTTAATCAAACCGACTATCATTACTGGGTATGTTGCCATGTAGGTGCTGTCTACTTTTGTTGTATTTGCATTCTCGGTGGAGTTGATACTGTATTTGTCATGGGTATTAAACATACTACTGGATTATTTGTAATCATAAGGTAAGAGAAAGGTAAAGATAAAATAAAATATGTTACTAAAATTTTACATAGTATATGCTTTATTTCTTCTTTCAGTAATAGATTAAAAAACTTGTTAAAATTAGAAACAAAAAATAAAACTAATAAACTTATAACTGATAATTTAATGATTCAGAATTTGCGTGCTATTGTCATTTTACACTCTCAAACGTTAAAGTATAAAACTCAAGAAAGCAAATATAAAGAAAAAACCAAATAATTCGTATTTCAAACACATTTTTATATATTTTCATAGATGTTCCGAAATACTGGAAGATGCATTTAATATATTTTTTTTCGTTCAAAATATTTGTTGTGTAGTGGGTATTGCTATTGCATCAGTTTACGTAAGAAACTTTTGAACTTACTAATTTATTGATACAAAAGTTCGTATGAATTCTTACATACTATAATATGCACTCTTAAAAATATTTTGTAAAATAAACATTCCATATTATTAATATATACTAGCACATAAATACATATAGTTCCGATGTTTACGTTAAATAATTTCATAAAAAATTTTAGTAAACATATTTCAGATTCTCTTCTTGATGGCTGCTTTAAACTTCCTCAATCTGATAAGAATGACAGCGCTTATAATAGCGGCTCTACTTACTTTACTTTATCATAATTGGCTTGCTCAGCTTTTAATTGATAACAGTCAAGAAATCTTTTTATCAGCGTTAGTATTCAAAGATACTAAATATTTTTTTATATATCATTATTGGTTATAGTTATACCTAAAAGAATCATATAATGAACATGGTAGAATTTCATTTTATTACATAGTGATGAAATACAAAATAAAATAAAATTCAAAATAATTTTAAATAACAAATGGGGAAAATCAACTATTCGACAGTAAAGTATAAAAAATAATCACCTCATTCTGACTGCTTTTCAAAGAAAACATCATATAGAGTCTTTTGTATGCATTAAAGTTAGGTTAAGTTAATGATTGCCTTTTGAACGTTAATGTATCCAAATTATTATTATATGTGAAGGTCTGGAAACTAAAAGGGCACATATCCTTGATCAATCAAGTTGGACAATACTTATGCTCCCGATTCGATCTATGTGCCCTTTTAGTTTCCAGACCTTCATTTACCGAAGTCGGTTACATTTTCTTAACCAGTTTCATTTTTTAAATGCATTCTAATTTATGATTATAGTTATTTTAGCAAATGGTATCGTATATCTCCAAAAGCTAGAATTATAATTGAAATAATTATGATTCGATCGTCTAAACCTTGTAAAATTACTGCCGGAAAGATAACAGATATGTGTATGTATGGTTATGGAAGTGTAAGTTTAAATAAAAATATTAATTTAATAAATAAAATATTTTATATGTATAACTACATATAATATATGTTTTTTTTTAGTTTCTTAAAACTGCAATGTCATATTTCACTGTCATTTTATCCGTTATGTAGAATTTCAGTCATAAGAAAAATAAAGTTAAAATGGTTACTGAATCGTAATGAATTTAGTTGTTATTGTTAAAGATTAATAACGTAATGTTTCTATAATTACAGGATACTTGGTAAAAATAAATTGTTGTTCACACCGAAATAATAATAATAATTAAACATCCACTTATATTAAACAATTAAACTATGACGAATGAACAAAATCTGCTAACACTACCGGGATCGCTCAGCGCTAAATTCGTAAACGAGTGAGTGCGTACTTTTCGGCCTCGCATTCGCCATGAACGCCTGCGACAGAATACTTTGTTACTCTCTCTATCAATTTCGTGCGTGTGTGCGCTCCCTCTACTCCGCTTGCCTATATAGTACTATATCAACCCGCGAAATACCAAATATAATTTGACATTATTTATCAATATTTTTAAATTAATTTTATTCTGAATCGCGTTTCAATGATGTTTTATAAATCTTACATTAAATAAAATTTGATGTAAAAAGAATGTACGGACTTCTAATATTTTCCACGGAAAATTATCTTTACAGATGTAGAATGAAATGTAAAAATGAAATAAATAATTAAATAGATACTAATAAATTAATAAATATGGCATAAATATCTTTTATATGTATAGTGTTAAAAACCGTGCTCTTATGAGAAGATGATTATTTTTATACAACATATAAATTATTTGGATACGTGACTATTGATATAGAAATCAAGATATTTATAAATCTTCTAATATTAATAAAGAAGATACTTTACATGGATAAGAATTAATTGTGCTGATTTGTTGTTTGTTGTTTGGTCTGATAAATTATATTGCAAGACTGTTTTACTATTACAAATTTAAAAACAGACATTCATACATACTTATTGTTTTTAAACAAAGTAGCATCGTTCAAACGTACAAATATGCGCTTGAGTTAAAATAAGCAATTTAACGTACGCTCGTAAACCGACTGTTCAGGAACATACATTCAGAGAGAACAGTCCAGTCACCCGCGCCTTTCTCTAATATAATATAGGTAGTCGAGCTTCACTTCGCCGAGACGCATCGACAAGCGAATGCAAAGAAGCGACTGTGCGCGCTTCGAGCCTGAGATTCAGGACGCTAGCTCCCCGAGGAAGCAGGCGAGAGGGAAATTTCTCTTTTGAAATTTTTCAAATGGCACGGCGACGTCGCGCGACTTTATAGAAGAGCTGATTTATGCTCTTGCGCACTTTAACTCTCACGCGCGTGACGCTGCCTATTTTTGGCCTCCTGTTTCGTGTACTCCCTGCGCGCACGCATAAATCTATGCACATCCTTTTCCAATGAGTTTTTTGTCTTTGCAAAGGCTTAAAAATTAATTGACTTACTTATATTTTTATTTGTTTTCTATTTGCATGACTCTTTTATTGTTAGGTCAAAAAATGCAGGTGAAAGTTGATTTAAATTTGAACTTGTATTCATATTTTAATGAGTAAAAATAAGCAACACATTTTGCATCTAATGCCGTTTTCTTAATTAAAATTATTATTATTATATTCATTGAATCTCAAACAAAAATCATAATCATACATTTTCTTAAATACAAATCACACAAAAACAAAATTTTCTATGTGTATAATGCTTTTAGTGTTTTAAGATATATATTTTAGTATATCATACAAATTTAGTTTGTATAGTTTTGTATGTTTTCTATCAAAAGCATGAATATATGAGTGTATTTTATGTACTTACAATTTAACCGTATTCACGATCTTCTACTGCAACCTTTTGTCCAATCTGTAACAAAAATTTAAATATGATATATCAAACAAAAATTATCCAAATTTTCAAACATTAATAAAATTAACTATTTACTAAACTATTACTTTGTAAATAAACTATTTACTAATTTTTATAAATACGAAAGTCGTATTTTATCTCGTCCCAAAAAAATAAAATCATGCTTATTTGACGGCCGCACAATACTCGCAATACTAAGTACAAAGTAAGCATCTTGAATTCCTAAAATTTTAGCACAACGGTTATAGCTACCAGCGATTGCGGCACGTACGTGTATATATACACTTATACGTAGGCGAAGGAGGCCCCGAGGCGCGGTCAGATTAATGAAACCCGCGGCGAAAGACAACGGCGGAGAAGGCCCCGGAAAATAGGAACGGCGCTTATAATTGCTGGCAATTTTCTTTCCTCTAGTTGATTCTCCTTAATCCATCGAGAGCCTCGCGACTATCTTCTTTCGTGATTCCTCTTATATTTGTATCCTATTTGTTCCCGGCGCGGAAGTGTTTTTGCATGTTCTAAGGAGTGCTGGGTTTGTGAATTTCTTTTCGAAAAATGTAGGGTGGTCATAACGCAATACACCATGGTAGAAATTCTATTAGATAGACCAGGTTGTATAAATTTTATATGAAATAGATCTTTTTTAGTTACGAATTGTTCTTCACCTTTAAAAATATGGGCTTTAAAGGAACGAAATCATTTAACTGTTAAGGAACCCTAGCTTGGATTCGTGAATTTGTTCTAATTAATGAATTATACTTAAATAAAGCGTGACTTAACAATAATTAAGGAATATGATTTAAATACAAGAACTGCAGATTAAGTGCAAAGCATATTCATTTTTATCAGAAGAATTTTCCCATGCAGAAATAAGATAAAAAGGCTAGTTTTAAATCGAGAAATACCTATGATATCCAAATGTTTTACATAGTAAAATAAAAAAGTAATATATACAAAATGTTATATGCATCAAATCAAGAATCCTTACGTTATAAGGATAACGTACTTAGTCCACAGCAAGGGCTGTAGATTAAAATTGGACATTTTCCTAATGGCTTTTGCTTAGTGGGGATACAACAAATTAAATCAACGATTGGGTAACAAATTTAATTTTTGAGTCCACCTTTTAAAGTGAATGTAGCATTGGTTTCGTCATTAAAATAAAAAGCTCAACAATATTGCGCAGCTTATGAACAAAAGGATATTTCACGTTGCTCATCAAACACGATATATCAAAAATTGCTAATCATCGAAAACCTAACAAGCCAAGCTTTAATAAATCATCTCCCGCGGAATCCCGCGTCGTTGCTGTACACACGCATGCGGATAATATGGGCATAAGATATTCCTGAAACCGCAGGCAGCTGCTGTGCCTCTTATATATGCGTGCTATCACTTTCACGCGGAATTATTAATTAATCTTCGCGCGATAGAAAAAAATCAAGCCTGCATAAAAGAAGCCGCTCACTAATCTTCTCGCAGTGAGGATGGGTATGAAATCGCGTTACGCGTAGTTATATATGTACGTGGAGATTTGCACCATCAAAATTGTTAATTACGCAGGAAAAATCAAACGAAAATTCTAGCAAGGCAGCGCTGTATCTCTGGTGTAGAATAATCATGTAGTAAAAGACGAAGCGGAATCAATCAAGGTGTGTAAGTGCTTGAGAATGGGTAAAGGGAAATTCGTTTGTTAATTGCAGGTATAATAGCAATGATTTTATGAATGTAATAATAAAAAGATATTTGCATACAGTGTTAATTAAATTTAAAGTAATTCTGGTGTGAATTGATCTAATTAATGCGATTGCGAATACATTGTATGCAATTCTTTGTTTTGTTCGCCGTAAAAAAGAACGTTTGTTAATTTGTCTGCCAATTTGAATTTTGACAGACTTTATTATTAAAGAAAATTTTTAACATTCTTCTAACCTGAACATATTTTACACAAAATTTTTAACATTCTTCTACCCTGAACATATTTTACACTATGGTTAAGTATTGTTTATTACTTATTTTTTCTAATAAGTTCTAACTTTTTTTAAGCCTTCAACAAATAATTGAATTACCGACAAGAAAGAAATAAATCGATAAAATTTTCTAATGTAAAATACCAGAAAGATTTGTAGTCTGGAATATAGTTTATAAAAGTTTTGTAAGTAGCAGCAATCAAATAAAAATAGCAAAGTTTCTTATACATTTTGTGGTCTTTTTTGATTTTTATAATAATTTACGCGAAGAAAATTTTTACACTCTAAAGAATTTCGTGTAATCAAATGTTTATGTTGATTTTACGCAAAGAAATTAAAATTTAAGCGAACACAAATATCACAGCAAAGAAGCCACAAGAAGCCAGCTCAACATTATTAAAAGCTTTACACGCAACATAAAATTAAATACCTTCTACAAAATCAAAGAGCACTTAAGCGCCACATCAGAAGCTTTAATGACAATCAATAAAGCGCTAATAAAAAGTAATCAATTATGACTCAGATATCGATAAATGCCCCCAATAAAGAGCCCCGTAACAACTCGGCTCGTTTACACGTACAGCGGCTCAACTGATTCAGCGCTCCATATATATGCACACAGCCGCACTTAGGAAGAAAAGGGCGAATCAGCTGATCGTGCAAGACAGAGGCTTTCCGGGCCGCTTATGCACCGTATACGGGGCGCAATTAAATCCGCTCTCGCGGCCGCTATAACAGATGTGTATCGCCGAGAGGCGCGCGCGAGCTTCAGGCGCTTAATTATCCGGCGATGCTAATCTCGCGGATAAAGTGTTGTAGCGCGGCCGATGAATAAAATGATAAAGATATTCGTCGGAGAGAGGGTTTTCTAAGCGAATCGATGCGAGGCAATGGCGCGATTTTGGATTGATGATCGTGCACTTGGAATGGTGGATGGTAAAGGTTGGGTAGAGAGGAAGCGCTGTGGTCGTTTGGTGGTAGTAATGAAAAATAATGTTGATGTAATTATAAAGTTTTGTCTGTTAATATTAATGAAGCTTTTGATGAGGTTGTAGAGAATATTAAATATTAATTTATGGCCGCAGTAATTTATTAAATTTAATGGATTAAATTCAATTTACAAGGATTTTAAAAATTTTATTACTTATTGAAACTTTTTAATGTTTTTTCTAGTTAATAGTTAATGATAATTTTAAAAAGTATCTTTTCTACTAACGATAGCCTCAGCAAAAAATATTCTAGCTAAATGCCGTGTCACAATAAGCATAAAAAGTAGCATTGCGAAATTGAGTGCGTGAAGTAAGATGAAAGGTACAGCAGTAAAAAAAGTGGAAAGTTAATGAAGCGTGCTGCTGCATTTGCTTGCAATCGAGTACGAAAAACTCGAGTGCTGCACTTTATTTTTAGCTTAAATAAATGAATGACACTCTCAGTAAGTTCGTGGATGAAAAAAAAAATAAATACAAAAAACGCTGTGACGGTAATTATGTATAAATAGAGTAAACCAGTCGTTTTATTATTAAATTAACTAAAATTATAACTTATTTAAACTAATTTAAATTGAATTGAGTTACATATTTTAGTGATTTTTATAGTCAAAATAGTACAGAAATGATTTATATCATGGTAATATTTTTATAAATCTTACCAAATTTTTGTCTTGTCAGTACATTCAATTAACCGATCACATTACTCTTCGAAAATGAATAGTACACTTTTAAGTGAATATAGCTAAAGATCTGACAATCATAACACATTCATCCAGTTCAAGCTAATCCCAGCTACCTTTCATAATCTAATCAATTTATTTGACAGATTACCATTCACCGACCCACTGAAAATCAAGGAATCAATTTCAAAAAACCTTCTCGAAACATCCCACGAAGAAAAAAACTCAATCATAGAAGAAGTAGTCCCACATTTACGCGCATCTACTTGAGCATCAATCAGACGACATTACCGATACGCCTGACAGTAAAGCACACGTAGTATTTGGGTAAATCGACCTCGCGAAATACGGAAGTGTACGAGATGCTGCACGAGGATAATCGATCCGACGAGCCTTAATTAACTGTCAAATTAACGCGAGTTATCGTTGCGCCGCGCGTAGAAAGAGACGACTTATCTCGCCGTGCCGTTAAGTGGCTCTTTCTCTCGTTCAGCGCCGCTGAAACTCGCCATGGTGTCTATGTCTTGTGTGTGTGGAGGTGATGGCTGTGAATGTGTGTGAACTGAAGAGGTGTGGTTAGAGTTCACATGTAATTTGATGATTTAGTTTAATATTTTTTCGACCTTACGATTGATTCATGATTCAGTATGTGATTTTTCTATAGATTCTGTATAATGATAATTAACCATCTTCAAACCGAACTATCTAAATCATAAATTTTTCAAAACATCAAATCTCTTTAGATCATACTAAAATCTTTCTCAGAAATTCACGCTCGATTCGAACATCCAAATTTACTCGTTCACAGTGAATCGCAAAAATTCTCAAATAATACCGCGCGAAATCCCAACTTACATAAACCTTACATAAAACATACTCCCATCTCAAACCACTTTCGAATCGGCAACCGATTCTCCACCACCCCCATCCCGCTCTCTTCCACATACATCAAACCCGGATTAAAATTTCACATCGAACCTCCCTCGGTCGCGATAAACTTCGGGACGCTCGCGCGCGGAGACGTTTTTTCCGCGCGTACAGAAAAGAGAGAAGGAAAAAGCTCGCGCGAAAGTTCCCTTCACCGCGTGTAAATACACACGTAGACATACATAATGTAGCCGGCGAGGCGCGGGAGATTTATTATCGGCGCGACTTGCACAATGAGCGAGCAGCGCGCGACGATCGGTTAAAGCTGCGCGGCGCGGATTCTGGGGGACGTGGACGGAAAAAAGCTTATTATTCAATATCGCGAAGTGGTTCGTTGCGCGGCTCTGGGTGAGGGAGTTTTTGCTTGTGCGAAGGATGATTTATGCTGGGGGATAAGAATCGCACAATCAGTAATGTATCTTATTGGACGCCGGCTTACGAGATGTTTGATTCGGGATAATCGGTACGATCAGCTATTTAATATGATACTTATACTCCGGATCATCTTTTGGATTGTTTTTTGCGTTTAATTTGAGCGGAGGCTCGAGGGAATTCGATAGTGCTTATTTGAGACAGGGAGATTTATTGTTATTCAAAAATAACTGTGCCGGCCGCAGACTGGGCGCGTTAATTTTATTAATTTCTTTTTATTTATATGTTTTAAATTGCGATTGAAATACTTTCAAGTATTTATCATTCGTTATGGAAAAATAATCGACTGAATTTTCCTGCAGAAATGATTTTGTCTAAGCTAATGAAATAATATATAAAAATTAATTGTGCATACGAGATGTCGCAAACATCCGAGTGGGAAAAACAGAAGAGGCTGTTTGACCGATAAATCTTTGTACCAACAAGACTTAGCTTTAACGAGCTCACTATACGCGCAAACTCGATAAAACAAAATGCATTAGATAGGAAGGTATTATAAGTTTAAATTTGTCAAAGATAATGATAAGTTGACAGGATTTTCCACTTACACTTTCAGTAAGTAGAGAGCAGAATTATAAGTATAAAAAAAATACTCTCCCTTATCAATTATTATCAACAAATTTATTATTATTAGATTAGTCGATTAGTCTATAAATTTGTAATGCACCTTTTAAAAAATCACCACACTAAAAAATCTTCATTCAAACCTAGAAACCCAAAGGCAAATAAAAAAATATTTAGAATCCCAAGTAACGGGCCGAGTCGGGCGTTAAACACCCACACCTCTTTGTCTCTAATTACAATTTTCTCAGCCCTCTTCGTGCATACACGAGCATACTTAGGTACGTGCCGATGCAGTTCCAGGCGGCGCGCTGCAGCATCATGGCACGCAATAGCGGTATTTATCATGCCAGTGGCGCAGTGATTCCGGCTTATTACAAGCGCCAAGTGCGTGTGCGCGCGCGCAGGTTCTTTTGCTGGCATTCACCTATGCGCGGCTCTTTGTATCGCTCTTGAGTGCTTCGAGTGTTTACGGTGACGGAAAAATCGAAGCCGCCCGTAGATGGTTTCCCACGTCGGCGGGATCGCTCGGAAAACCGTTGGAATGAGGTTTTTTATTTTTAGAGGGGTGGGAAGTTAGAAGAACGATAAGAAAATTGGTTTTTGATTCTGAAGTTTGAAATTAAAAAATGGTTTTTAACTTGCACGAGAGATTGTTATTTTT
>JAPYZA010015364.1:0-10246 GCA_030522685.1 Eupelmus azureus | reverse complement strand
ATATATATACGTATCAACGATCTAAGGCTAAGTCCACACGTGGAACCAGTGTATGTTTTTGAAAAAGTCAAGACATTTCAATGAAAACCACCCTTATTTCGCGCGATAAATGGACAAAAATTATGAAAGTTTTTTTATCGGTCAATATAGAGATATAATTTTTGTCCATTTATCGCCCGAAATGCCCGTATATAATATGTATTTTTTTTCTCCTATAGTTTGCCCTATAAATGGCGGAACCAATTAGCAAAAGGTAGGTACTTCTTGCCTCACTATACCTGGACCCACTACTTAGCTGCTCGAGAGTCGAGCGACGCATTTTATTGAGGGTACCTACATATATATCGTTAATCTATCCGCTAGGTCAAAATATTCTGTTCGGATATGAGTTTTTACATATACTTCCAGTTGTATTATTTTAAGTAGTCGTATATGCAAAATGAAATACATAATATCTATTATTTGATGATATGTAATAAAATTAATAATGATTCGTATTTTTACATTATAATTAACTATATAGAAAACAGGACTCGCGTCGACTTTATAGTATAATTCCTACAGTGACGTATAATACAGTATTATTAGAACGTTACAGCGCTAAAAAGGTTTTTGGCGGTCGTTTGAGTTCAAGTATTATAGAGTAAATTTTTTGCGTTAAATGGGGTACACAAAGTAAGCGCCTTGTTTTGATGTTGAATAAATAAATTATTTTAATTTGAAAAACAAATCTTAAGGAGCGCAACGGTTTATTATATTAAAAGTAGTACTGTTATAGTAATAATGTTACGGAACTGACATTTGAGGCCTATAATATTGTGTAGTTTTAAACAATAACTTATGAGTTCGTTTTTGACTTTTGAGAAATGTAGTTGGTGATGCCATGTATAAGTATACATAAAACTCCCGGTATATATATATATATATATATATATTTTTTTTAATTTATCAGTATGCAGCACGTATAGGTACACGGAATGGGAAAGTTACGGCAGAATCATCCAATCCACATATGTCGTGTGCGCGTATGAAATGAAGACGGAACGTGAAAATGGCGACGGTATATGGAGTCCAAGTGTGGTCCACCGTTGAGTAAGAGACAACATCGGCAAAAGGTCTTGTACGATAATATACTTATACAGTCATATACATGTATATCTATATGCCGCCGACAATAGCTTCAATATCCTAAGGACCGATCCATCGAATGCGCGGTTGCGCATTTCCATTCACTGGACTCGCGCGCGCGTGCAACCGTCGAGATATATATCATATATTGGGAATGCGCGCGTATGTGTGTGTGAGAGAGCGAGAGCAGAGAGAGAGAGAGAGAGAGAGAGAAAGAGAGATAAGACCATGAGCAACAAGACATAAGAGGTAGAGCGAAGACTGGTGTATAGAATAGACTAGCGAGAGAGGAGGCGCGCTCTCACTCTAATATCTAAGCTAAGCTGCTAATAGTTTATAGGTAAAAGGGCGCGACACGTAGAGAAACTGCATTAGCAGAGTCGTAGAAATCCGCAGACACGACACGAGGTGCAATGTAGCGGCAGCAGCAGTGGCGGCTGCGGCGTAAGAGAGCGAGCTGCGCTGGACTGGCTGGAACGGCTTTGCAAAACAAGAGGAAAGCATAGTAGTCATCTTCCGCGTTGAGTTGAGAGGGACGTTCCAAGCTGTCGCAATGGCAGCGCTCAACCCAAACGCCCTGTCCAGCGACATTAGCAGACGCAACCCTCAGGACGAGTACGAGCTCATCCAGAGGATCGGCAGTGGGACCTACGGCGATGTTTACAAAGTAAGCCTTCGTCAACTAAGCTCTTCACGATTATTCTTTTCATATCTACTACTGCTTCCTGTTGTCATCCTAACTGCCAAATCCTACTTATATATCCTTAAGTACAGCCAAAAAAGTTTCTTTTATTTATCCGTTCATTGCTCTGATCAATAATAAGTAAATGCAATCTTTGATGATTGCTTTCATCCTATTTTTCTATCCTTTAATTTTTATGCGACTTTGTTATAAACTGTTCAATCGCAGTCCAGCTGTTTACTGCTAGATATTTTTCAAAGTTGTTAAATTTTTTCCTTTTTTGCTCAACTTTTTCTATAAGTTTTCTTAAATTTTATACTGCAATTGTAATAGAAAGTTTTTTTGACAATATAAATTTTCAGATTTGGAATGATTACAAAGCTTTGTTCTGGTAAAGAAGATTGTAGCTAATAATTCTTACTTACTTTGTTCTCAGGCTAAGCGGCTTTCCATGAATGATTTGGCTGCTATCAAGGTCATTAAACTTGAGCCTGGTAAGTAGTTTAGCATCATATAACAACTGGCTTTTGATGCACAATTCAATGATAGATTCTGAATAGTTGTTTAACATGTCAATATTACATGACCTAGGTGATGACTTTGCCATTATACAACAAGAAATCCTTATGATGAAGGATTGCAGACACCCAAATATTATTGCTTACTATGGAAGTTATCTCAGAAGGGATAAATTGTGGATATGTATGGAATACTGTGGTGGTGGATCACTCCAAGATATTTATCATAGTATGAAAATCTTTTGATTCGAAAAATCTATTGTGATTGTTATTTATGATTTTAATTTTTAATTTTATAGTTACTGGCCCATTAACGGAAATTCAAATAGCTTATATGTGTCGAGAGACATTACTTGGTCTAGCCTATCTCCATGGTATGGGTAAAATGCATCGTGATATCAAAGGTGCCAATATTTTGCTCACTGAAGTTGGTGATGTCAAACTTGCTGATTTTGGAGTTTCAGCCCAAATAACAGCAACAATAAATAAAAGAAAAAGTTTTATCGGCACTCCATATTGGATGGCTCCAGAGGTATAAATATTTATTGTTCTTTAAACTTTTAATGTCAATGTTACTCTGAACTATCTTTGAAATATCTTTGAATGTTTAGGTAGCAGCAGTTGAAAGAAAAGGAGGATATAATCAACTTTGTGATATCTGGGCCATAGGAATAACATCAATAGAACTAGCAGAATTACAGCCACCCATGTTTGATCTTCATCCTATGAGAGCACTGTTTCTAATGTCAAAATCAGGTTTTAAACCTCCAACATTAAAAGATCGAGATAAATGGAGTCCAACTTTTCATAATTTTGTAAAAGTCTCACTAACGAAAAATCCTAAAAAAAGACCAACAGCAGAAAAGCTTTTGCAGGTAAATTTATTTTATATATGAAACAGAATGAAACAATTTAAGATCACTTTTAGTTACTTAGTTTATAGTGATGCCGTATACTAACATGGATTGTTTTCTAGTCAAATTTTAAAATAAAATATTTTTTTACTCTGAGATTCATTCTTTGTTATATACAAAAAAGGTATCTCGTTGCAAAATTTTCAAAACCTTAAAAAAAATTATAAAATTAAAAAAATTATATTGCAGTTAAGATAATAATTCATGTCTGAATGCGGCTTCCTTTTAAAAATTTATCGTACTCACAAATTTATTTGAACTAAAATACTATTTATTCTGAATTCATAGCACGCATTCTTCCAAAGTGAAATGAATAAACGTCTAGCTCTGGAATTACTGCAAAAGGTTTCAAATCCTAATCACATGTTTGCTGAGTTTGAGCCAGATGAAGATGGTGCAGTACCAAATGTTCCTCAACGCATCGCTTCAAGACACACTGCAAAGCCAAGACCAAAGAGCCCTATTTCTCAGTTAGATAGTGAAGGTGAGAAGTGATTTTTGTAATTTTATTTTATATAAATAAAATAAGAAATCTTTAGATAGATCCTTCGTTCCATAAATAATGAAGTTAACAGCGTTTAGCGCATTTAAAACTTAAATAGTTAAATGATTGGACGCATGAAGAAAGGCTTTTTCAATATTCATAAAATAAATGTCAGCTCTTTTTGATAGTTGGATTAAATCCTTAAGTTGTTTACATATTTTTTTGTTGTGTATTCGACGTAATTCTTTTACTCATACAATCTTAAAAAATACTTTTTAAACAAAGTTTTTGATAAAAAAAATATATTAACTCATCAATTCGGAATTACATTCCACCTAACCCTAAATACACATTAACGCCTTGATAGAACTGTACAGATATCTAGAAGGGAAGGGCATTACACTACCGAACAGATCTGTCTAGTTCGCCTGTACAGATCTGTCTAGTGCTAGATTATTCTAAATAGAACTGTCTAGTGGCCCGGATAAATTTCTACCACGGTAATTTTATATAAATATATAAAACTTGTGAAAAATCAAAGTTGTGGTTCCTGTGGGGGTTCAATCGTAAAAAATCGATATAACTATATGATATAGGAGTATATATCTCTTTATATTATATTATTCCATTGAGATGTTTACAATTTTGACCCCGCCGCCCCACTCCTCACACCACTTTTTCAAAATAACTTACCATTTACCTTTAAAAAACGTTATTTTTGATGATTTAGCTGCACCTCATCCCCCCCCCCCCCCCTACATACCTCCAACAGCCCCTCGGAGACTTTTAATGCCCGTTGTATGAATTATATTTTTATAACGAGGATTTAATATAGATTAGATATAATAAAAATAGATTAAATTGTTTTTTCTTTTTAGATCGATTTAATTTAGATGATGGAACACTACAAAGGAATACAACATCGCCTTCAGTTGATAACAATTCAGCATGGGATATTACGGACATAATACATAACGTTAAGGTTTGTTAATTTTTAAACAAAATTTTATTGTTAGTATATGATTTAAAAATTTCAAACCATAGTTGTTTTTTATATATTTTATTTTAGACTGCTCATAACTGTGATGCACATGAAGACTGTGGAATCAAATCTGCTTTCGAAGATAGCCAAGAAAAGTAAGTTTAAATTTTACACAAAAAACTATTACAATCTGCAAAGCAAATGAAATAGAATTATGAAAACAGAAATTGTTTTTTTCTGGAAAGGGCTGAGGCTTCGTACGTTCGATTATTATGACGCTTTAACATTTATTCACAAAAACTTGATTTTCTATAATCTTGTAGTTGCGCTTTTTTCATATATTCCCTTTTACAATTTAAAAAATCTTCTAGCTAAATAGATTTACATTAAAGTTTTACTTAAAAAAGTATTAAAATTTATCCTCTTTTGCCATACTGTGTAATTAACGTAGAAATATCGGTTTCAAAACAACATATTTATGGACGTTGTAGACTTGATGCAGATAGTAAAGTCAAACACAGAAGCAAAACTGGCACGGAGATATTTCGTATGAGCCTCAGGTAAATCACCAATGGTGATAAGAAAGTTTCAAAGTAATTAAACAGTTTGAAATTAATCAGTAAATGAAAACCTAACCTGGACGCAAACAGTTTTTACAAAAAAAATTTAATATCTGCTGCGCATTGTCGGAAACTGTCTTTTTCTATAAATTTGCACAATTCTTTATTATTCTTGAGCATGACTTATATGCATGATTTATTATTTGTTGATGCTTTTATACTTATTGAGTTTCTGTTTGCTGCTCAGTATTTGCTAATAAATTTTTCGTTAGTGTAATTGTTGACGAGACAGTTTGAAATTAAAAGTAAGTATTTAAGCATTTTTTTAATACAATCAAGCCTTTTTTCTTTTATTATCTTGTTTTAATTAATTTCCTTGTTTTAATGTGATTATAAATAATTCAAACTTTATATATTTCATTATTATTAATTTTTGCTCTTTTAATATTACTGATTTTTTTCAAATAATTTTGTAATACTTATAATTTCTCCCAACAGGAGTCTATTGCAGTACATTGATGAGGAGTTGTTGCTAAGGTATCGGCAGGTAACCTTTTCCCTCGCACTCGCAATCGCGCAAGTTTAACTTTAACACACTGCTGCATCATGCTTTTTTAAGTAAATTATCGATTCTGTTCGTTTTTTTTTTTTTTTTTTTTTTTTTCATTAAACACTTTTATATTTTCTTTTTCAATCTACTTTTATATATACAAAGTAAATAACTTATAACAGAAAAATAAACTTCCTATATACAGAGAAACTAAGACTTTTATATTTATTTTGATAGCACTGAACCTATTAATTTCTATACTTGAATTGATTCCTTTAGCATCAATCTTTCTGCTTTTTTCATTTTATTGTCTATTATTTCCATACCTCTGTCACATTAGAAGCTTCAGCCTTTGCTTTCACTTATTAGATGCAACTCTAATACGTAAACTAAATATGTGAAGAATTTCTTCTAAAAAAATGTTTCTAACGACTAATAAAGCTTTTGTACAACTCAATTTTTATCGAGCTTCGATTTTAAAAAGAATTAAGAATAAATAATATTATTAGTAATTTATAATAGGTAAAGTGTAATTATAATAATCTGTCGATAATTAACAAAGTTGTTGGCTATAAATTTGAAATTTTATTGAATAAATGTACACATAATTTAAATAATTATTTATAGAAACATTTAAAATTTTCTCATTTACTGTAGAAAGTACAAAAGATTTCCAAAATGTTCGTATGCGTACATGAATGTAAATATGAGGCTAAAATATATTTGTAAAAATATTAAGATTAATGCCAGAATATATACATAAGAATATAAAGTAAAAATGAATACTTTCGTGTGTTCAGGGGAAATGCAATTGCCGGGCATTGTGACCAGCTGTATTCGCTGCAGTAAGTAAAAAAAGCGAACTCTTGATAATATATCTGACGAAGCTCGAAATGCACATTAGACTAGCTTTATTTTACATGTTTTTGGACTTAATTTTACAAGCACAAAGATCTAGAACTAATTTAATTTATTTTTTAATTCTTTCTTCAGTATACACGTTGTATTTACTGTGTACTTATTGCATCAATTACTTACAGAGCTACATTACCCATTGGAGAAGCGTCAAACGACTGCGAGATACATCGAGGTATCTACGGAAATGTATCAGGTATGATTAATTTCTGTAAAAAGAATTTTTATTTGTATTAGAGTGTTTTAGAGCTTATAGGATGTTAATTAATGCAATTTGAAATTGTATATATGTATACATATACGTATAAAATTAGTATGTTAATTTTTTTAGATTTAGTTTATTCAACATTCACAGCCAAAGGAGACCAAGTCCATTTTTACATGTTCTTAAAAAAATGCAGTAGTGCAGCCAATTAATATTTAATTATAAAGATAAATATATATACACACACACTAGGGGGGCGAAGCCCCCCTGCGCGCTTCGCGCGTCAACTCCCCATATTCACCAGACCAACTGTTCTTAAAATAAAAATTGTTAATTTTTATATTTTATCAAAATAAATTATAATGTGTAAAGGAAGGTTTATTTTTTTTAGTACTTTAAAATTTAAAATGTATCGTGTCATATACAGATAAAAAAGAATAATTATTAATAGTATCGTTTCCACATCACCTTACAGTAGATACTTTAGTGTGTTTTTATTAGTCGTATCCCCAAATTTTCTTTATTTAATAAAAAGAAATAAATATTTTTATCGATTATGCAAATTCTAAAGTTTTTTGATTATTAAAAATAATATACAGCAAAATTTCATTATGTACTAAATATAAGAACTTTTCCTATCAATTTAATTACATAAAAGCTACAAATCTTATAAACAAATATTCAAATAGATTTCAAAATATAAAAAAATATAGTTCTTTACAGCTATAAGACCCTGTATAATTTAAAATTCATATAAATCAAAAACAAGTAAATAAAACTCAAAATTTTCCACTCTGAAAAAACTGCTATTTTTTTAAGAAAAATGGGGATAATTCATAAATTAAGCAAAAATATCGCAAAATATCATGAAAACGGCGTGAAACCGAGGAAAATAACGTAAAAATTTGTAAAAATAACGTAAAAAAGTGATAAAATAACGTAAAACCCCTCAAAATAACGGATAGATTCAGAGATAAAAAAATTCTTATACACGGCAGCGGCAGCGAAATGATTTTATAATATAGAGAGATGTATATATTAACATAAATAGTGTTTAGATAGTATAGAATCCAAAAATAAGTAAGTCTGTAAAGTTGAAATTTCAGAAGTACAGTCTTTTCTTCGTTAACCTTTATAGGACGGAAAATCCACTATAGTACTATGTACTCCGCTATAAACAATATTTACGCATTTTCTTAGAGAGATCGATCATCCCAAAATCAGGTCCTCCAAAGGTTAAAAATGACCGTTTTTAAAATGGACTTGGCTCCCTTTGACACTGAGCCTTTCAAATATCTCTCATAATTATGTTCTGTGTTTTTTTGTTTATAAACCTTATTATTATTTTGGTTTATTGAAACAAACATGTAAGAGATAAAATATAAGAAGTATATAAAAATCAGGTTAAAATTTTCAAAAGTTTAAGACATTTATTGTAGATGTGTTAGAGAAATCAACAAAAATATTATATTGCATACTTGGCTCCACTGAAGAAATTCATATGTTCATCACACATTTACCACACGGTTACCACATGATTACCACATAGTAATCACATAGTATTTTGACAAGAGAACCACACGGGAAACATGTGGGTACTATGGTAACCAAGTTGTTACATAAATTCTTTTAGTTATTCATAAATTTAATAAATTAGAATCAATTAATTTATAATTATAATATATGCCGCATACATAAAGAATTTTTAGAAAAGGATTCAATTGATATTTTTTAATCTAAATTTTTTACCTGACCAGGAATTGAACTTGGATCTTTTGATTATCAAGCTGTTACTGTATCCACTACTGTGCAACCTCTTTGTATATTTATTTAAAAAAATGCCTTTATCTCCATACATCGTGCAATAATTGTAAATACTTTCTAAAACTTTCGTAAACACATGCTATGGGGTCGCCATTTTACCTCCCGAGTTGCATATGCTATATTTTGCAACACCTAGGGTAAAAGTGCCACATTCAATTTCCGGCGCCGGGAGATAATGTGGTAGTTTTACCCAAGGTGTTGCAAAAAAAATATTTGTAATATGTGTTGATAAATAAATTTCAGAATTTTAACATTAGAATCACTGGAAGATTAATGTTACTGAATTTTAGAGTCATATTTTTCTTCAAAAGTTTCAGAGATTATATGCAATTATGGTATATAATTTTAATGTTGTAATAATAATTATGATATCATCAACATAAAAATGAAAAAAAGATATTATATTTTACGAATAATCATACAGAAAACGCCGTTTAAAGAATATACAAAGTAGTTGCAAAGTAATGGATAAAGTAATAGCTTGATAAAAATATCCAGGTTTGATTCCTAGTCAGGTCTAAAAATTTAGGTAAAAAATATCCCTGATATGCTTATTTTTTCAAAAATTTTTATGAATATTTATGCAGAATCGTTATAACTATAACTTAAATAATTATAATTTAGTAATTATTAATCATGATACAACACGTGGGAAACATGTAGAAGCCACATGGGTTTTTTTTTATCAGAGGCATCCTTGTGAGAGAAGCTATTAATTAATAGTGATTATAATATTAATTAGAAGTGATTAATTAGTTAATTTCTGAACATTTTTCTTTGCGTATATGATCTGGAGCTATCAAGATGAGCGCCTGTTCAAAATACTGCATTAATTATCATGACATTGAGTACCTAATTTCATTAGTTAACATTTATTTTCTCTTTCTGTGACTTGTACTAAGGAATTCATATAAAAAAATTCAAAATTCTAACATTACTGATGCAAATCACAGCAAAACTCGAACCGTCATTCCCTTAACAATGACCAGGCATCAGAATTTTTTCCTTGATCAAACAAAAAACATTTTCTCGAAACTGAATTCCAAATTAAAAAAAAAGAAAATATTCAATTCCTAGCACAAGCAATTTTGCTCACGGAAGAATAATGAACAAAGTTCGACTTTTTTTAACATTAAAGTTCATGAAGAGTTATATCATTTAGACAGAAAAAAGACAATTTTGATCAATTTAAACGAGGTTTAGTTTTTCCACTGCAATAAAACAAAAATATTTTCTCCCTAACCACCTCAAAAGTTCAGTTTATGGACCTCTCCAGCGGGAGTATAAGTTGATTTTATTCCCGCAAAAATTGTATTCCCCCTTGTTTCGTTTTATTCCCCTAGTTACTTTTTTATTCCCCTAGTAACTTTTTTATTCCCCTAGTTACTTTTTTATTCACGCTAGACTGATTTTATTCCCGCTATTCCCTGCGCGCAATTAGCCAACAGTCTGCAGCCTAATTGCACGTAATTGCAAGTAATTGC
>JAPYZA010015312.1:0-12697 GCA_030522685.1 Eupelmus azureus | reverse complement strand
ACTTGTTTATTTTGGAAAATAATTTTTTTCTTAAAATAATATTTGTGAATAGTAGTGCTGTTAGCCATATAAAATAAACAAAAAAGAATTTTATATTTTCATTTCATACAAAGACAAAAATGAAAAATACTGGAACATCAAAGATTTTACTTAATTTAGAATGTTTGAGCTGCAAGCTTTTACAGGTAAACAATACAAAAGTTTAACTGTAGTAATAATTGATTCTTGGGAAAAAAGTTTTAAAAAAATTACGAAAATTTTGGAGCATTAATAATGCTTGCAGAGTATGTTTGAGAAAATTACTAGGCGCACGAGAAAACGTACTGCAGGTCATATCATTTACCGATAAGAGTATGAGAAATTTATAGTGGGCCATATCGAGAAGAAAACCGTATGGACAACTTTCCCTTACTTGACTGTGAACTGTGAAACGTTAACTATAATTTCTTGGTTAAAATTATTGTAGATCGATCATAAAAGAAAGAAGTATTGCACGAATATATTTTTCTTTTTTTAAGGCGACTTTTACATAACAGTAGATCTAAAATATAAAAGTTTATATAGTGATTAGCTTTTACATCATAATATTAAAAAGAATTAAATGTGAATAAAGGCTACTTCGAGTGACGAAAAAGATTTTCTTCCGCTACAATAGACATCGCCAAGAATAAAAAAATGTATATAAGTATTGTAATATAATCTTAGTCATTATAAAACTTTGTATACTATAGGCTCAATTTGGTCAAGAATCACTTTAATTACATTGATGCTTCTAACGAAGACATTTCAAATTTCAGGTTAAGTCTAAATACTTTAAAGTTTTGACGTATACTAATAATAAATTATAGTCACGAAAAAAAAGTACATTTTGCTATTCCGAAAACAGGATGACGAATGTACTAGTTCTCTGAACAACTCGTATAATCAAGTATTTTTTGTTGGATACGTGCGAAATGTACTAATTTTTGTTGTAAAAAACGGAAAGTATTAGTCTTTGTTAAGAACAATATACGACGTTATGTAATATGCGTAAAAAAAATCTCAGATGAAAATAGTTACAACGTCGTTATTTCGAATCCAAACAATCTTTCTTTAATATATTATGCTTCATCATATCTGCATTATGACATATTCTATGCGATGACGCCACATAGAATATGTACGTCCAGCAGTAACATAATTTGTCTGAATACATTAAAATTGCAATCGTTAGGATATATTTCGACATATATGACGTATATATATAGAGATACATTTTATGGTCTAAAATTTGAATGTGTAGGACATATTACTTTGATGGGACGTGTATTACATACTGATGGCTTGTTTTGCAGTAGTAATAGTTGAAACTATTCAGACCAGTTTCTTTTAAAAGACATCCACTATACCTCATTAGATGATTGCAAGTTAAGTATACTGCAATTAATATGAAAATCTTTCTATGAAAACGTGGATATTTCATACGATTTATTGCTAATGAATTGAAATATTAATAAGCCCTCGTAAATTTTGTAATTTTTAATAATCCTATATATATGATAATAAACTAAACTTTTATTACTTAGTTATGCTAATTAATATATTATCGGAGTCTATTTATTCATATTTACATTCTTAAAACCCTACCCTAAAGGCTTAAAAAAAATTAAAAAAAAAATAAAAAAAAATAAAAAAAAATAAATAAAAAATCTCAAGCAATAAGTCTGTACAGAATAGCTTGTAGAAATAAAAAAAAAATCACGGATATTTCACGGTGTTATTTTATGAACGGGAAGAAGGGGAAAACAGGATTGGTTTGTTGGCATTTCACGGGTATGCGTCGAATCAAAATGTACAATGCAGGCAAATCATTTCGAATATTTCATAATGGGTGCGAAATATCATTAGCTCCGATAGCGAGCCGAGCCCGAGCGGGCGAGCGCATCGGTGACATTGCACATGCATTCGCATACATACTGCATTTCTCTCTGGCTGCTGCATCCACCGCACGGCGAGGCACACGCACTCACAATATATAGAGACAAGGACCGGAGAATAGGACTGCGAGAACAGGAGGAATGAAGAAGGGAAAGAAAAAATAAACTATATAGGATACGTGGAGTCGAAAAAAAAAATGGGGGTAGGATGAAGCATCCGCTGCGGGAAAGGGCAAAAACGGTTAAGGCAGTTCAAGGGGCAGCCGGTGGCGAGCGAGAAATACAGGCGAATGTGTAACGACGATAATCGAATTACGAAAAAGAGACAGCGCGGCAGCAGTAGCAGCGCAAAAGTGAGAGGGTGGGCAGGACGGAGATAGAGAGAAAGGATTTACAAAGAGCGGGCAAGCGAGCGAGAGGGACAAAGCGTAGAGCGGATACGCGTCACGAGGCGCATATTCGAGGCCCCCAGCACGCACGTACAAAGAGAGAGAGAGAGAGAGAGAGGGTGGGAGAAACGCAGAGGCACGCGAGCACGCATACATTCAGCGCATCCTGACGCTAGCTAAATTACGTTTCCCATAACGCGTTTAGCCGCGAATCACATTGCGAGCGATCCGTATAACTCGAATAAAATGTACCAATAATTTGACTGAGCGCGAGAGCTCGGAATCCGCGCGCTCGCGGATATCCAGAAATCCTGGCCTTTCGAGCTCCGGATTCTCCGACGATCCGCTCCGTTAAAAAATAATCGCTTTATTCAGTCGCGACTTGGAAGGAATATACATCATTATTCGCAATTTTGTCATTATCGAGCTTTTTTTCCCGAGCCAGAGAGCAAGCACGCGCTTCAAATAAAAGTGCACTCAGGCGAAAAAGATTTACTGCCGCCCGCGCGCTCCCATTTTTCTTTATTATGACGAAAAAAAAAGTGAGGGCGGTGGGGGCGGCGTTGAAAATAACAAAATAAAACAAAAACATAATTAAAAAGTGGATCTCGCCGTAAATTTTTAAAAGGATTTAATGCATTTTTCGGAAAGGCCCTTTAAACGCGCGCGCGTGCGCTAAAGTCGAAAAAAGCAGATAGAAGGCAAGGAGGGAAGAGAAACAGTTTTCGCTAAGCTCTCGCTCTCGCGCAAGCTCCAAATAAAAAGGCAGTAAGTCATAACGAAGAGCGCGCGCGCGTTTCCGCGTTTCGTAAACGATATGGAAAAAGTCAGGACTGGGCCGCTCCGGTACTCGAGACAGGCGAACAAATTTGATTTAGCATCGGCGATCGAGTGCGCGAGAGCGGCTCTATGCAAATCTTCGGAATAGCGGCGCCTTTTTCTCCCCCGTGCGTTCGCCTGGGGGTGGGGGGTGGGGAGGCTACGCAGCTTGCGAGGGTGCTGCATCCGCCCCGACAAAGATAGAGAGTTCATCTCTTGCGTGTGTGTGTGTGTGTGTGTGTGCGTGTAAGGGCAGGTTTAAATCAATGTACGATCCAGAGTAGAGCAGTAGCCTGGCTAACATTAGGCCCGATCAGGTCAGAGCCTGGCAGCTCCCTCTCACTCGATCTTTCGATAACCTCGTCATGGTATTGGCGATGTCGATACTACTCGCGTGTGCGGCCACTCCAGTTGCATTGCGGCCAACGCGCCTACTCCACGCGCTCTGCAGCCACATCAAGCCCGAGCTAGGGCTAAGCTCACTCAAACAAGCGCGCTTCGTTCGTTCCCTCTCTCTCTGCCTCTCCCTCGCTTTCTCTCTCTCTCTCGCGCGCTAGCTCCGAGCTGCGAGTCTGCACTCGGTGCTCTGTAGTTTCCTAGACGCAAATACGAGCTCGCGCGCGGCCGCGCACACACATCGATAGAGCCCGGAGGTGGAGGGAGCGAGAACGAGGGGGAGAGAGCGAGCGAGAGAGACAGAGTTGGCCTCTGCCTCCGGCCAGAGATATCGTTAGCATGCCTTGCTAATCACGGACTCGATAATAATACCGTGATTGATAGGACGAACCTCGAGCGGAGCGCAGCTGCCCTCCCCCCTCTCTCTCACTCTCTCGCAGCGAGCTCTCGAACGGGTAACGTTCCACCCCTCGAGAGTCACTTCGGACATCGCTCCCGCCCTCTATTTCCATTCTGTCTTCCTCCCTCTCCGCGCCCCAACCTACTGCCCACCTCGCTGCTGCCGCTGCTTCGCCTCTTCCTTTTCCATACCTTCTCCCTTATCGGACTTAACTTTTATTTACATTTACCGCGCTAGCTCTTTTTCCACCAAACATCGCCGCCGACACCTGTCCTCGGCTCGTCGCCGGCGCGCCACGCGGCTAATCTGCTCCTGGGGAAATTCGTTTCCGAATTACAGCTTCCTCGGGGGGCCGGCTGCTTACTCGAGGAAATCCGCGCTGATTTCCGCGTGCTCGCAGCATCGTGCATACGCAAACACAGCGGCGTGCAGCTTTCGAGGAACGAATCGATATATACGTAGACGAAGCTTTGCGTATATATGCGTTTTAAACGGGTGAACGAGCTTGCGGAGAGAACTGCTACTCCCTCTCTCCGTCCCTCTGCGAGTGTATTCGTCGGACATCGTCGCAGAGAATCCGAGAGACAGAGAGAGAGAGAGAGCGAGTTGGCCCAGCCTTACTTTGAAAGCACACGTGCGTGCAGCAGCGTAGGCGGAGAGAGAGAGAGAGCTAGCGAGATACGCGCACTGGCTATGATACCATTAGCATCGGTGATTAATGTATGCTGAAGCTTGTTTCACGCTGGTGCGCGGCTTTCGGCCGGCGCGCGTGTAGCCGGTGATTGACTTGGCAGAAGCTGCACCAGCCCACACCCTTATACCGCCAGGCCCTCTCTCCGCCCCCGCGCGCGCCGGCCTGGAGCCGGCCTTAACTCTCCGCCGGATCAGCCGAGCTGGATTACGTGCAGCCGAGCTGTTCTCCCGCGGAAAAATCGTCCTTATCGATGAATATCGCGCCGGAGCGCGCTGTCCGGCTCGCAGAGAGAGAGAGAGAGAGAGCGTATAGCTGTCGTGAAAACGTCGGCGAGCCGGACTGACGGCCGGAAGCGGAGCATACTAGCGAGAGAAAAAGCGAGAAGGAGAGATGGACAAGGGCAATTCTTTATATTAGTCTACAACAATGGCTCGGCGTGCAATGTCAACGAACGGAACAGATATGATAATGTCTTGCCTCGACGCGAGCGCGCGCAACTTCATTCACGCTAGCCTGACTCCGCGTGCGTGCGGCCGGGGAAAATTCGCAGGCTTTGGCATCTCGGGCATCAGCTGCGCGCGCTCGGCCATTAATTATGCAGTGTCGAATCGCTAATATCGAGGCGCGCCGGTTAAGCAAACAGAAGAGAAAAGCGCGCGCACGCGACGAATTAAATCGAGCTGTAAACAAACGGGAGATCGGAAATCGTAATCGGAAAATCGACTGGGGGGATCGATAAGAGAAGGGAGCGGCAAGAAGTATAAGCGCGTCGGGGACGAGTCTGCTTCACTCTCTCTCTCTCTCTCTCTCCCTCTCTCACTGTTCGGCCCGAGTCTGCGTGCAACGACGGCGCGCCGCGCAAACCTACACACTGCGAGGCGGCTTACAAAGCGGCGCCCTCCATTAAGTATTTATTAACTTTACGAATTTATAGATGCCTCATGGGCGCCCCCGTGCCCAGCGGCGCCGTCGTCGTCGTGTTTCCTCTCTCTCTCTCTCTCTCTCTCTTGCTCTCACCCTCTTTCTCTCCTCTCCCTCTCTCGCTTCTTCCAGCAGCAGTAGCAGCGCGAGCGACTGCTACGAAGCTGCGCCGCCGCCGCCGCCAGGCCAATACACGGCAGCCAGTATTAAAATGAATTATTTAATATTAAACTTGGTAATTTTTAACGGCGCCGTATCAGAAATTATTTATGATCTACTTTAGCGGAGCGAGCGAGCGCGCCCGCGCCTCCACCCACGCTCCATCCCCCGTCGTTCGTTCGCTCCGCTCGTGGCCTGCCGTTTTCACCCCTTTTCTGACCAGGCCAAAGGCACGCAAGATGCAGCATCGCGCGCTTAAATAAAGCCGTTGTTACACTTGCGAGCGCCACCGCGCGGAGGGCTGACTTTCGCCGCTAGGCCGATCTGCCGGCCGTTAAGTACCGCTAGCTCGCTGTGTTTGCCAACTTTTTCAGACCATAAGCCTCTTTGATTTCGCGCCTCTCTTATTCCTTTATCGGATGCGATGGATTTTCTTTTATAATATTTCGCGAAACGAAATTGAGCTTTGCGAAGGAAAGGCTAATGCGACTGTTGGCAAAGCGCGAGAGGCTGGGCAAATGGGTTTATTGAGATAATATTTCTTATGAATAAATACACCGCGAGAGATGGCCGGGCAGTATTAGTTTGATTAATGTATTATATAATATAGAGCGCGCGGGGGGGGGGGGGGGGAGAGGGGCGCGAGAGCGAGCGCATTAAACAGATTTATTTTTCGAAGTTAGCGTTAATTAGTGAATTAATTAATTAACGGGACGTGGGCATAATAATATCGAAATCCTATCTAAACAAACAAGAGAGAAGTGCACGTTGTTGGCGTAGAGCGGGCGCGGGCACGAATGATTAACGCGATTGCGAAACGCGATATGCGATACGGCGCGTTACGTCGATACGGCGCGTTACGTCGATATAGGGAGCGTTACGTCGATTCGGCCGTATGCCCAGCCCGCGCCTGTATTAATTATTACGACGCGAAAGCCAAATAATTATTATAATTGTCCGGCATAATGACAGAATTCGCGCAATGCGACGATTATTATTGCCTAACGCCGAAATACATTAAATGAACGTATATGTAGATATATACATACGTGTCTATTCTATACGCGCGCACGCGATCTCTCTCTCTCTCTCTCCCTCTCTTTGCCTGCTGTATATACAATATACTAATGGCTGGACGCCGAGTATGCCACTATGAGCTTTTGTCTACTGATTGGCCACGCATAAGTAAATCAGCCGCAGCCAAGAAATCCCGGTGACGTTATGTATAATAACAATAGCTTAATATTGCCCGCGAATCGCATTTCAAATCCATGCATTCTCTCTTTAAATATTTTCCTCAAAGAAATCTATTCCGCAAGCATAACCTTAAAATAGTTTCACCACACGAGGAAACGAAATTTCTAGCAAATCATCGAAACACACTCGTCAAACGTTATTCAAATTTTCATTAGGAAATTCGCTCGGAGTAACGAAAGAATTAGAAAAATGTTTGAGCAGCTGATGAAGAATGTCACCGGAACGCGAGCAAAAAAGAGACGCGCGTGCAGCTGGCTGGAGTTTTGTTTAGGAGCGGCGCAAGGCGAGTCCCACTCGCGCCTAGCCAGATATAATTCGTCCGTATTTGCCAAAGAGATATATCTTGGCTATCGTCAGCGGGGGGTGGGAATTTTCGGCAGCCGGTCGCGCGCTGCAATTTTAATCCGGAGAGAGAGCGCGTGTTTTAGCGCGCGAGTATAGCCAGGGTCGACTGCGTGTTTAGATATAGGTATCTGTATTTCACCCTTTGTTCGGCAGGCTCGCCCTTCGTTTTGCACTCGGGCTGGCCGCTTGTAGCGGCGCGAGAGCGCGGGGGGATTTCCGCGGATGAGAAACGACGCTGGAGCGCGCGTAAGCGAGCCGGATCAGCTTTTGCATACACAAAACTTATATACGCAGGCGCGTGGCGCGCGAATACCGCCAGCGTCCGAATAAAACCTAATTCGCCGACTCCGGAGCCGCGCGACGCGCGCCCGGGGCTTGCACGAGACTAATCGAAATTTGTGCGGGCCGGAGACTTTTTTTTGCCTTTACGCTATTTTATCAAGCGGTATTCTGCATTAGGATGTGTTCTTGCTTTAGGTAGTATATTAGTTCTGTGTATACTGGAGTAAATAAAAGCAGAAGGTTGTAGATTTGCGAGATATGCATGTGGATGTCTTGTTGCAATGTTATTGTTAATTAAAAATGGTTACATGAAGATGCAATTAAGTTGCAAACTACAGCTCTTAATGTCTGCTTACGTCTTATATTTTTTTAACCGAACGCTCAAAGTCTTTATTCATAAAATCCTATTTTTGTTACATATAATAGCATGTATATCAAGGTATTACAAAATTCGTGTTCCAAGATTGTGGACTCTCTTTGTGAAAAACAAACATGTATCAAATACTAATGGAAAAGTGAATATTTGTCTTACGTAAAAAGATAATTACTAAGTGGTAATCTATAATAGGACAGTTGATATGTTTAATTTATTGTACATAAATAACTTTCGCTATTATAAGATCCCAAGACTTAGGAATCAAAAGAATACTTTTCTATATGAACGAAAAAACATCCATTTGATTATTTTGAAAAGTTTTTAAAAGTTCTATTTAAATAAGAATAATTTTCACCTATTAAATATAAACGTTTGAAAATTGTCATGTAATCTAGTGTAATTACCAAAATGTATTATCAAACTTACTGCAGTATTATAAGGCAAAATTTTAGAATTTTAGAAATCATCAAATAGTCACCTTAAAAATTATAAACACAGCAGCTGAATTCAAATTATGAACGTAACAAGCAGTTTCAAGAATCATCAGTAATTTAAGAATTCAAAGATTGCTTTGTTACTTCTAATTTGTTACTCTAGAAAAAATTCTGAAATTCTCTAGAAAAAATATTAAAATAGTTTGTAGTTGAAAGGGAGAATCCTAATCATTAAAATGTTTTTACTTAAGTGTTATAATTTTAGAAGATTTGTTAAAATTTCAAGTAACAAATTAAATAAACAGAATTCTAAAATTGCCTCTTAGAAAGGTTCGACTATTTTTCGAAATCATAAACATTCATTGTCGCTAAGTTCTCAATTATAAACTGCAATTGACAATTTTGTGGATCTAAATTAATAAATATTCAATAAGAAAAACGTGTTAATAATTAGACTTTACTCTCTGTTACGGATCGATATTTCGTTTAAGGTATTTAATAGAACAATGCGGTATGAAAAATTCAATAATTATATAACATAAACTGGAAAGTACCTATATATGTAAATAACATGTGAAGATGTAGCCTGTAAACAATTGATGTCCGGCAGATATAATGTTGTTTGATCAGTATCGCTGTATACTCCGGACTGGAGAGATCACTCTTTTGCGAAGCCCAAGTAAAAGTTATTATACATAAATTGAGTTTGATATATTTTTTGAGTTTCTCCCTCCATAATTCCTATTTGATACCGTAACACTCTCAGTAAAAACCAATCGAAATTTTCATAAACGGTTGAGCTGACGATAAATTTTGAAAAACAGATAAATAAAGGTAAGAATGAAAATTTGTTAAGTATAAATAGTATTGTATGATTTTTTATGATAAGAATTATTATATATAATATAATTCAAAACAAACAAATAATATTTAAATTGTGATGTTTTGAAACTAACATAACTTGCGATAAATTAATTAACATTTTATAAGAAAGAATAAATAAATATATGATTTCGTTATATAAGTGTTTTATAATGCCAAGATTAGTAATACTATTAAAATAAAAAATAAAAGTAAAAATTCTAGAGAAAAAAAAATTAAAAACTTAAAAATTCGTAAATAAAGCAAAAAAATGCAAAGTATAGATATTAACCCTAGAGCGTGCGGGTCATGGTTACAACTTACGCAAGTAACAATAAATATAGGAACGTTTATTGGTAATGCTAATACGAGCTAGAATAATAGAGGATATTCTAGCTAGAGGATAAATTGCTTAGCATCGGAAAGAATAGAAGTATTCTTAATAATCACTGACCTCTCTCATAGGGTTGTGCTCATTTCTCTGTGGCCGAAGTGATTAAACTCGGCGTTAGAACGCTACCAACATTTAATAATTTATATAGTAACGTCAATCACAATTTCCAGGCCAACCGACAAACCTAGCCTGGATGAATATTCAAAATCTAACCGCTTTAATTGCCCAGCGATTGTTCGTTAGTTAACATTGTCTCGTACTACTCACTAGTAAAATATCATGTTTTCTTGTTACGGTTTCTTTCAATTCAATTATTTCACGCCCGTCCAAAGCTGGCTCGCTTTTATTATCAATTATCAAATATTTGTAATCCAATTATCCGTAATTTTAATGACATTTTATTTCAACGAGCACCTTTATTTTTAAATATACTGTCTGACTTATTGAAATTCAATAAAATAATAAAAAAGCTCAGAAAATATTCGACGGCTAAGTTATTTACTAACGTTATAATAGAAATCGAGTTTAACTTTTATGCAAAACGAATTAGGACAGTAATTTCTGTTCTGTACAAACTTGCTGATTATTTTAAAAAAACAAGATACATATTAGGTACTTTTAACATTTAAGTAATTTTTATTTTTAAATTGACACCAATTTACAATTCATTAACTAGGTTGAAGAACAATGATTTAAGTATACATTTGAAAATGTTACATTAAGCTTACTGCGTCTGCTATCTAAAATCAAACATAATTTTCCTACAAGCATTTCGCATGTCCATCATATTTACTATGCAAAACATGTCACTTTTGTGCCTTGTAAAGACCAAAGTGATCCTACACATAATGAAATAATAAGCTTATTTTGTTCAATCATACTGAATTCTACGTCAATTAATATATAATGTCGAAAAACAGTTGCACAATCTATTGTAAGACTGTAATTAGTTTAAATATAAGCTTTTAATTGCGAGATTAATTTGTGCATATTATGTTACAGGAATAAGTTAAAAATTACTGTATTTAATGAAAGGTAAATGAAGTAGAAAGAGTGAAAAATCAATAATTTACAATCAAACATATTTTTACTTCAATTATGAAATATTTAAAAATTTGGAAATAAATTGTGAGGACGCTAATTTAAATTTGCAATGTAAGAATAAAAGAAAAGAAAAGAAAAGAAAGCGTGTAGCAATGTTGGCCCGTTATACGTGCTAAAATCGTCAGCAGGATTACTTACCGTAAAGTACACATCGGCCGAGGAGAGTAGGACAAGCTCACAGGCGCGTGATATCGAAAATGTCTGGAAAAACTATAGACTTTTCATATAATACGGTTCGCGAGCGCGGCTCTCCAGCCGGACGAACTGGACTCGCGGGTAATATTAAGGCAAACATCCTTGAACCAGCCGGGTTATTAACGTGATACTAATGCATTTGTATTGCGATGCAACGATAATACGGTGTTGACTTGTCTTGAGGCTTATGTAAATTCCAAGGCACGCTCGGATAAAAATTCATGCCTGCTGACCAAGGTTTTGTTTTCGCTTCCGGTTGACCGAATGAAAAGTGCACCTTTATAGGCCGACTAATGCGACAGGCCGCCGTCAATAGAGAATCCACATGTATTTATCGGAATAAGAAAATCAGATTCCCAGAGTGGCTTTGCGTCATCTGAAAAACGTCGCCGCCTCCTGAGAAATTGTCGCTTTTGTATTTAACAATGCCAATTCAAGAGAGGGAGAGGAGAGAAAACTCGGCGCTCTAGCTCACATTGTAGGGGGGGGGGGGAACAATAATTCATACTTCGAGCTGGCTTCGTATGTATCCAGGCCGAAATGGCTGTTTTGAAAAAACAGTGAGAAATATAAAGTTAAACAAAGGATTGAAAGGGGAGAAAAAGGAGCTGCGAGCGAGCGCGCACGGGCCGCAAGGAGGAGGAAAAAAATGAGCCAGAGTGGACCACACACACACACATTGAGCAAACGTGACCGAGCAGCAGACCAAGTTCATATTGTAATGCGGAGGTACCTCGCCGCTTGCGCGCGCCCGCTCGCTCGGTATTATCGTACAGTCCGTTCAGGAACTATACTTCCGTCTGACGAATCTATTTATTCTGGAAATAATTTCGAATTACTCGAGCGCTCATTCTTCCAGCTGAAAAATAATTCTTTTTAACGTACACATAGATGCCCGGCGCTCCATATGGCTAGTTGAATAAAAAGAATGTCAATATTTAAAATTCCGGAAAATTTTCGACTCTGTGTACTTATTGCCAGAAACTTTAAAACTATATCAGAATTTTAATTTAAAGTACTTGCCCTTGGCAATTTCCCCAAACTTTTACAATCTTTTTCTTTCGAGTGAAATTTAATATTGCATTATACGTCGGCCGCTAGTTAAACGTGCGCGAGAGCATTTTCAAAAATGTAAATTTTTGGTTAAAGCTGACTTTTAAACGTAGCGCGCGCATGGATCAGACTAAAGTAGAAATTTGATTAATATTTTTCGCAATAACGCCAGAGTGAAATAGGCAGGAGAAGTTGAATGAAGCAAAGTGAGTTATTGAAAAGGCGGGAGAGGAGCGGAGGAAGAAGCGAAGGGAGCGGGCAGGAGAATTGAGTTGCAAGAAAATTGAGCGGCAGCGACGACTGTACTTCCAAGATAAACGAATCACGTATTATTATAATGGCCAGTTGCTAAATGGTTTTTTCAATCCGTCGGTCTCTCGCGCTTGCACATACCCCATTGGTCGGTCTCTCTCTCTCTCCCTTTCTGTTTCCCGTTCTTCGTTCTTCGCTCTCCGGTTCTCCTCCCGTAGAGCGCGAGCGAGCGCGCGCGCGCGGCCGGTCGCTTAATATTTCATTATAACCACGTATATGAGAATAATAAGATGGAATTTGTCCGGGGCACCGCAGCGAGTCTGCTGCTGCTGCTGCTGCAGCTCGGCAACCACGTGAATGTAAACACAAGTAATTTCAGTCTTATTGCTGAGGTAAAAATTTGCTCCGTCAACGGAACGACGATCATTTAATATTGTTTATCTTGGCGGA
>JAPYZA010015309.1:0-14410 GCA_030522685.1 Eupelmus azureus | reverse complement strand
TCTCTCTCTCTCTCTCGCTCTTTCCCTGTGTGCGTCTACGTGTAGGTACGTGCACTCCTCCAAACACGCGCACCTTCACGTGGAAAGCCGAATATTGGATACCTATCGTTAGCCGCGTGCCCGTTCGAATCGAGCAGTTTGCGAGGGTAATGTAGCGTAATATTGGCTCTTTTTAATGACAATTGCAGCGCCCGCGCGCGCGAAAGCGTTGCGTCAACGGCGTTATTTTATGAAATGATATTGTAATGGGGGCTGTTCGCCAGGTGTATCAGCGCGCGAATTATATCGTGAAACGCCAAAGAAATGGGATTTGCATTCGAGAAATCGTGAAGACGATTCTTGCTCCACAGACGCGCTCCCTGCATTGCAAATGAATGAAGTAATTAAATCGTGATGGCTTGATTTAGCCTGTGCCACCGTGTCTCATTAAGAAATACCATGTATAAATGCAGTAGTTTTTCTGTAATGTTCAAGAAAAACCTGATCATTTATTTGAATCTGAAATTCTCCTTTTTATCGAGATTATGCGAACCCATTTTTTCTAATGAATTTTTAAATTTGTCGAAAAGATAAAATTAAATAAGAAAAAATAAGTTTTCGCATTCTTGATAACAGGTCCTTATCTAAAGATTTATGCAATGGTAACACAGTACGAGCAATCAAACTTCTATTAATTTAAATACAAAACTATTTTTTCATCAATAACAATTAAAAATAAAAATTATAAAACTTGCAATTGACATAAGATATACCTATACTATAAAAATACTACTTTGAACCATAAATAAAATATTAGGAAAGTTTGCTGAAGTAAAGAAAAATTATTATCGATTTGTAAATGGCATATTTAGTTGTATTAAATTATAAATTATAAATTAATTAACCCCTATTACGTTATTAATTTTTTATTCGATCCACCCAAGTTGAAAACTATTGTAATAGGGTTATTCTTAACTATAAACTAAAGTTAACTTCGCTATGCCTTGACCTACATTAAGAGAAGAATTTATTTGTACTAAAGAACCTTGTAAGTAGATGATAAATAAATCACTACATAAGCATTTATTAATTATTAAACAAGATTTATTACTACTAAATTGCGACACATTTACATCCAATAATAATGTATCAGAAAAATTTAGTTGTTTATGACAATGATCCTACCTATTTTTTCTCAGAAGATTTGGTCCTGTTGATTTTAAATAGAGTAAGTGGAGAAATATGTTACGGTCAATTTTCGGATTAATTTGTTGAGTATTATACGAACCCTGTAGACTTTCACTCTGAATAGAATAAACTTACGTAACTATGGGCATCTTTTAATACTTATTTGAATAATGATAAAAATCTGGCATACTCTTCTTACTCTCTAAAAGTTAAGGAGTAAATCCATGTCAAAATTTACTCTTTATAAGAAGTAAATTTAAAAATATACTCGTTATATTTGAGTTTTGTTTAAAATTGAATTTACATGGATTTACTCCTTAATTTTTAGAGTACATGCTCTGCATTGTAACAACCCTGCATTGAAATTTACGAAATGAATACTATATAATATTTGAACAACACCATGAAAATCCATGGTATTATCAATTTCATTAAACGAAGTATAAAAAGTACACAATAAAATTAAAGTTAATTAAAAGTTGACGTAATGCAAAATTTGGATTTAGTGATTTTTGAATATGTGTAATATTAATTTTTTTAAAGATTTAATGTTTTGTATATCTCTGAATATATATGTATATAATATACATATTATAGTTAAATCGTTTAAAGTTTTAATAAAAGATTTGTTTGTTACAGGTAAAAATGAGTCCATCGAAACAGAATGTCATCGATACTTGTTCTAGTTCAGGTAAGCTGTATTGTGCAATAAATAATATTAGATGAATGGTAGTCGTAACAAATGGGCTCCTCTAGAGAAAACATAAAGAGGAAATAAAAGCATTTAATCAAAAGCTTTGATCCTTTTGACAACCGAAAAGCTTTCAACTGAAAAGCTTAACTTCATTTGCTCTTTCCCTATTTCTTCTCATGTGCATTTGCACATGCGCTTCGCAGTATCGCTTGTAAAAAGGAAAATTTAGTAAAAGGACTGTGAATTAGGAAGATAATATAAGATAAAATGTCTCACAGTAAATTATTGTTATTAAATGTTGTCAAATATTTCGATCTATAATGTTTATAACAAATCAAATATAGCTATTAAAATAATTTAGTTTTTATAATATTATTTTAATATTTTACTATTAATTGATTTTTTAAAATATATTAGATTGTCTTGTTTGTGTTTTAATTGAAAGATAAACAATAATGTTTGTTGGCAACAACAATGTTTTCTTTAACTACCGAGTTAAATCGGTTGCCTAACTTGCAATAGATCGTACGAAATCGTTACTTCAAACGCCATCTATTGGTTACACCGATCAGAGTAAATTTCTGCAGAAATTTTAGTTGAAATAATGAAAGTTGCCATATCGGTAATAGAAAACTAATATAAGGATATTGCTTTATAGTCTTTCTTATTGACTTCGAATGTTTAGGAAGGTTTGCAACCGATTTCTTTATTATTTAGTGATTCAGATTTTGATTAATCCTGAATAAATAAGTTTACTTTTATTTTTGCATAATAATAGACGCGAGACACTTTTAATAGATAAGTAGTCTTACAAATAACTTTGTTTTTCATCACAAAAATATATATTTATAGATGGAAAGTTACCGACCGAATTAAAGAGTATACCCACATCGGTAATATGTAAGTAGCATTTGTTTTATGTTGCAGATTAAGGCACTTAAAGCTTTGGTGGCTCTGTGGGTTTAGCTATGCAAATATTTATGAATGTTGCTTTCTCAAAGAGAAAGCTTTACAACAACGTGAATCTTTTAATCCATCATTTTTATTAAAAGCGTTGCATTCGTAAAATTGTAATGATAATATTTTTTCCAATTTTTTCATGTAAAATATAATTGGTTGCCGTAATAATTATTAATATTATTACAGAAGGCAAGGTATAATGAATTTATTTTAATACGTGTTATGAATGTAATATAATAACGCTGTATAAAAACTTTTTTAATAATTAACAATTTTTTTTATTTAAAGGTGAATGTTATTTTGCTAACAAAAAATAAGTTATATAAAAAAAATATTATAAGCTTTTGCTATTCTAATATTTTTACCATTACTGTCAGTAATAATGATTAACTAACTACCTGCTTACTAATTTAAAATTTTAAAGTGAAAATTAATTTAATACAAATAATACGTTTGATCGTAAATAAAATATTTATTGGCTTATCAAATAATAAATCATTGTGTGAATAATTTTTCATTTTAATACAGGGATGGTGAAAGGTGTTAAACAGATTTTAAGAATTGGAAACTTTGACAACAACAAAGTTATCAACAACTGCTATTTAATTAGCGAATCAAAATTCGAAATTGCAAAATTTATCAACAATTTTTGTAACTGTAGATTGTTTTTTAAAAAAGTTTAAAGTAATTGTCTAAATTATACTCTCAAGAATACCTGCTTATTTTGCTTATTGCTAGAGAACGAAAAACAAGTTTTCTTTAGCGTATCAATTAAAAGTAATTGCTCCAGATTTTGCAACCTAGTAGATAATTATGACATAGAAAGTAGCTGAATTTGAATTTTGCATTATATCTTGCGCAAATAATTGCAGAGGGGTAAAGACTGTATAGGTGGTATGCAGTTTCTAACTAAGTGGATGATTTACTCGTAGCAGAACTGACGTACCACAACCTCTCAAAAATTATGTGATAATAAAATAAAATTGTAGTTGCATAATCTAAAGTATTCTTGAGCAACAGTTATTGATTTATAATAATTTTATTTATATTAGGTTAAAATTACGAGGAATGTATATTATAATATTTTAAAGTTCATAAAGTTTCTCTGTAAGCTAATATAATTTTTCGATGATATATTACATTCTAAAATGTTTTTTTGTTCGATAAAAATATAAAGTAAGTTATTTATTATTCATGAAAATAAACACAATGTAAATATATTGTAAATATATTAGTATATAAATAGTGTAGTTTTTTAAAATTATTTTTAAATAATCTTTATCTTTTTTGTAAATAGAGATTTTATAAAAAAATCTTTTTTAAAATTGTGACTTTGAAACTAATAATAGTATATGTAAATATAAAATTTTTAACTTATAAATAATTGTAAAATTGTTGAAATTGAAGGAATTGCTGGTTAGGATGAGGTAGAGAGAATGACATAAGTAAAGAGAAGTCAAGATAGTTGAGTTTTAAATACTGATGCTTTATTTTTATATAAAGTATTGTATAAATGTATAAACGCTATAAATACGTGGCATCTATCTATGGTGGTGTTGGTGGTGGGGTGCTAGTCGTGTGATCATCGCATAGAAAAAGGGCAAATGACGAAGGGCGGGCGGTCGGGGTGGTGGTGTCGAGGGCCGGCGGCGGCGCGCCAACTTTTCTATGTACATTCATTCACGCTCACGTAAAAGACAAGGGGGTCGTAGGAGGGGGAAATCAAGGGGCTTTTAGGGGGTCACGGCTGACCTACCATAATCGCACCGGTCCCTGCATCCTCCTCTTCTTCACTAAACAATATAACACTGTAATATATGCATAATATGTATATATATACGAAGACAAAACGGGGTATACACATGTAGGCATAATAATACGTACGGGGAGCCGCCGGCCGTCGAATATAGAGACGGACGCTCGGCTCGTACGCGGCTGAGACAGACAGAGTGTACACGGAGAGAAAGAAGTCAGAGACAGACAGAAGAAGTAGTAAAAGTAGTTAAAGATAGTGTGGCACATTTCTTTATATATGCACATGGACGAGTATAAAGTACAAAAAAAACGTTGCTGTGTAAGGTGTGTGCTGCTTGTGTGTCTCGTGTTCGAATCGCGGCTTTTTGGCGCAGGCGACGATTAGTTACAATAATACAAACAATAGATCAGCAAGGAAGCAATTGCAGCTTGCGCTGCAGCTTGCGTTCCAATCTGCCTTGTGTGTACGCGTGTGACTGTGTGCGTCTCGGCCTCGACTCGAGGCAGTAGCTCGCGCTCAGCTGGCATTACGAAGAATTATACAAATGATACAGATAAACCACGATCACAATAGCCCGCGCTCGCGCTCGCTCGCTAGCTAAGAATCGAGCCTAGCCGCGCTGCTCGCCTGTCGCTGGTCGAAATAATGCAAGGAGAAAACGAGGCCGGCTGCTCATTAAAACAGAGCATCCGCTCGAGCCTCCTCGCGCTACTCGCGAGTGTTAATCTCTCTGTGTTGGTTGGTGTGCGTGTTATGTACGTGCGTAGCTATGTGTGCGTCTGTATTAAGGCACGCCCGAGACTCGTCCAGTCTAACTAAGGCCCGTGGTTCGCACCTCCGATCTCCTCTCCGACGTATTAAGATAAACACACTCGCACAAGGACCGGAGCGCGCGGCAATTTTCAACGAAAAGAAAAAACATATAAACAAACGAAAAAACAAACAATAGAACGGAGAAAAGATATAATCATCCCGAGTCTGACGAGATTGAGCTTGGGGAGAACACATTGACTAAATTACATACAAAAGAAAACGTGTGTGTGTGTGTGTTGCGTTCGTTCTTCTCGCGTCGCGCCCAGCCACTACTCTCCTCTCCCCCCGAGAGACTACAAACGAACAAACAAAACGATATATGCACTGTCCTCGCTTCCCGAACTCTACAGAGCGCTTGGCTAAGCGCGCTGTAGACGTTTGACTTGCCGCTCCGTGCTCCGTACAACTGACTATAAAGAAACAAAGCTACGTTAATGCGCGATGATTCGGGGGCGCGGGCCACTATACTCTGTTTAGACCAACTCTGCCCGGATGACGGCTCGGGCTTGACTCGAAAAGAAGATAGTTATACACAGACTGAGAGAGACAGAGAGAGAGAGTCTAGAAATAGCAGAGAGCGCGCTCGAGGGTAACGGTAGTAGTGATGTGTTGTGGTGCGTAGTAGTAGTAGTTGTGATGACCGGTTAGACTATGGTGGGTGTGCCGCCGTCGCCGTGCCGAGATCGCTGATGGTCTGGGGCCCGTTTACCATTTGCCATGGATGGGGCCGGGGATGATCGCTCCGTGGCTGCCGAGACCAGCGTGGATGGCTCCGCTGGGTCCGTTGATCACCGCGACTCCGGCGTCGTGTCCGCCAAGTCCGCCGTGGATTCCACCGTGTCCACCTCCGATGACGGCGATGGCGCCAGCGCCGTAGCCTGTGCGACAAGAGGAGCCAACTTAAGATCAGGCTACTTTTGTGAGCAACACAACACTCGATGGTCTTTGGTATTTTCAAGCAATTCTAACTTTTTAACGGCTTCTTAACCTTTTCAACTTATAGCTTCTACTTTATTGTTTCTCAGGAACATAACGTATCTGTTGCTAAAGATCGTGGAAAACCGAGCAAACAGGATGAGCCCTGTGCAATTTCATCATCCATCTGTGTATCAATTCTGGCTTTATCGGTTTTTCTCGATCTTTTAAACTTTCTGAACAACTTCGTCAATCTCTGATACAACTGTACTGATCAGAGGAAGAAGAAGAAGAAGCTATCAGATGCATTTCACAAAAGCATACTCATCATTTTGCAAGAACAATGCTTAACGTTACCTTCCTTCGAACAATGTGCTAACAAGCGAACTTTAAAGTGCTTTCAAGTGCTTCTACAGGGAGATTGTGAAAGATCGGAGAGGTGAATATTGGAACGCTAGACTCACCACCGCCAAGACCACCTCCGAGACCACCGGGAGCAGCAGCGGCCGCAGAGCCAGAGCTGCCGTCGTCACCGTTGATGCCACCGCTGCCGGCGTAGAAGGCAACGCCACCGTAGCTGGGTCCGACGAGGTTAGCGGTAGCCTGGGATGGTCCGACGAGGGTGGCCGTTCCCTGGCTGGGTCCTACGAGCGTGGATGGGCCGGCAGCCGGTCCAACAAGGCTAGCGGGTCCGGTACGAGGTCCACCAATGGACTTGGCGCCCTCCTGGGGTCCGACGAGGTCGGATGGGCCGCTCTGGGGTCCTACGTTGGCCTTGGGTCCCTCAGCGGGTCCAATGTCGGACCTGCCACCGATCACACCTGTGCAAAGTCAGAATCCGTGAATTAGCTGATTGATGGACAATCTTAGCTGAGTCCTTAGAAAGAAGTGCTGAATCATCGATTGATTGTTAACCTTGACTATCGACTTTCATTAGATTCCGAATCAGCAGGAACATTTGAATCAGTTTTGGAAACAAAATCTTTTATTGTTTTCTTTAAAATAATCTTGTAATCGCGGCCCCATAAAAGTTAAAATTCATTCCCTTTACAAAAGAAGACTAAGAAAAGGAAGAACACGTCGAAATAGCTCCATCAAAGTGAAGAAGCAATAGCAATAACGGATAAACTCGGATAACAAGGTATAAAATTAAACATACCACCGGAGACGATCTGCTGGACACCAGCGGCACCGGCTGCCGAGGCAGCACCGGCGGCGTAGCTCGCGCCAAGACCTCCCGAGCCCAGGCTAGACGCACCACCCTGGAGGGAGTGGGCAGTTCCGGCGCCGGCGGCGAGTCCACCACTGAGTCCAGCTCCGCCGTGACCGGCGTAGCCATAACCACCGTGGCCGCCGTAGCCTCCGTGCGCAATTCCAGCGCGGGCCGTCGCTACAGCCAGGCAGGCGAACACAATCTGGAAAATCAAAGGGTCGTTCCTGGGGTGAGTACTTCACTTCGCGAGGCAAAGGCTCGAGGGGGGAGTTGTTCACTTCGCTGGGCTGGAAATGTTTTGATGGCTTTCGATGGGCTCGACCTGCGACTCTAAGAGCTTTCGAAGTGTCTTGAAACTTTATATTCGCGCTCGGGTATGCTAAGCTTCGAAGTCAGCTAAAATTGGACGACTCTTCCCGAAGACGAGTCGAATTGTAAAATAAACTAATCCCCATAAACTAGCCATTACGCGAAACTAAATCCATCCGACAGGATAATAAATTCCGGATAAAATAATACATCTCCCGGGCGGTAAATCCTCTCTTCCCCCATCTCGATCTGGAAATCCCGATGAAATAAGCCGAGACTCCCGGCTTTTCCCACGGGCGGCCCGCCGAGATAAAGAATACGGCGAAGTCAAATTCGCGGAAGCCAAGACTATCCCACGCGCGCTCGGGGTGATCGCGATTTTCTAGATGGGCCCCCGATACACAGCGATTACTCATGCGCGCGAGCATTACGCGAGCGAGCGCAGCGGTGCTTTCACTTTCGTTCGGTGCATTAGCGCTGCTGCAAAAAAAGAGAACGTTGCCTCGAAGGGTCGTTATGTCATAAAAGCGGGTAATAAGCCAGAGAGGCCCGCGTGCGCGTCTATACGGTAGCTGCTGGCGCGCGATCGCGGCTCTAAAATTTATACGTCGCCCCGTAACGTTTCGTAATTGGAGTGATAGTCCGAGAGCACCGGCGGCGGTGGCAGTGTTAGCGGCAATTGCGCGATATTCGCGGCGAGTCTCCTAACTCGGCAGGCGCGGGGCGACCGGTCCGTTCCCGTTTTTGCCATATTAGGATGAAAATTCCTGAGAGCCAGCTCGAGAGAGCTCGCAGTCTCTGGCCTAGAGAGGAGCCGGCCCGCATCTCGCGGTATATCGGTCAATAAGGGTGGGGGCTAGGCTCGCGAGACAAGCGCGCGACTTGCGCAATTTCTTCGACTAGCCGTTTAAGCGTAATACGATAGGCTTCACTCTCCCTCTCTCTTTTACTCTCGCGCACGCGGGATTCATAATTAATCGGTTCTCTCTCATTAAAGCCGCTCCTTAGCCGGTGCAGGCGCGGGACAGGCCAGTTTAGGCGGCGAGCGAGATGTGACTTGCGAAACCCCAGCCGTGTCCGATTCTGGATAGCTGGAGGAGTGCGCGAGAGGAAAATTGATGCACGTCCCAGATCTCCCCTCTCCCCGCGCGGCCAGCGCGCCGCGCACGCGAGATTCGCACGCGAGTGTATAAAGTGCAGCGCGCGAGAGAGAAAGTCAGCCGCCGCCGCCGCTGCAGCGACTGAATTAGAAATCAATCCCGCGTCTTGGTACGTGTGCATGCAGCGCGGAGAGCCAGGAAACGCGAGAGCCGAGACTCGGAACCGGAAAATTATTACGCATTCGCCTTCGCTAATAATTTTGCATATACTTTCACGCGCTTCAAACTGCGGCGCAAGCGGCCTTTTTTTCGCGAAAATTTTAATGAATTTTCCGGGGCATTGGACGCGGAGTGCGAGTTACGCCGAACTATATTATACGCCGCGAACGTGAATTTATTATCCGGCCGGGATAGATGAGAATAAATATGCAAAAGTTGAAATTTCGATGCGCGCGCCGAAATTGCAGAGTTTCTGAGAATTTCGGAAAAGTTAAGCTCCATTTTTTGCGGCAAACGACGTTAATCACGTTTTAATCGTTGAAGCTCAAACTTATATTATATGCATTTTAACGTTTTATGCAGATGAAAAATTTTAAATGACAAAGTTATTTTGTTATAGAATTATTTGAATTTTCATAAATTATACAAAATGAAAATAATAATAATTAAAGTATAAACTTTTTTCGTAAAAGAATTTATAGTTCAAAATTTAAATGACTTTATCCCTCATAACTTTGCATATTTTACTATATAATAAATATCTTGTTATTAACATTTACTTTTATAAATATCGCAATATTAACAATATATCAGGTAAAAATATATTTACAAGCGTTAGTCGAGAAAGTACTGAATATTAAAAATGATTGACAACATTAAAATCACAAATAAAAATATAAACATTAATAAACAAAGAAAGAAATGTTAGAAATTTGCAAGATATGAAAATTTCCATGCAGTAAACTTACAAAATTATTAGCCAAATGAAAATGTGCGCAAAGATGTAGAAAGTTATGAAGGAAGAAAGTGCAGACAAGTTTTGCCCGAAAAACAAAAGCGCCAATCGGCAGGAAGATTTACGAGCGAAAACATTGGCCGTGCGCGCGAGCGCGTGCATTCACTTCGGCGGCGCGTACGTTTATTCCCGGCATTATGCAACTCATTGACGCTCATGAATGAAGATGCACCGCTACAGCTCGGAGGACGAACCGGTCTCTTGCTCTCGCGCTGATTCACGCAGCGCGCCAGACTAACCGGTTTCGCGACTAGACTATCGAGTTCGTATGAATGGAAATGAGTGCAGCGCGAGGCGCGTCTGTGATTCTCTGCACTCTGTGTTCGCGAGTCCCGTGTTCGGCTGTATCCTGCGGAGGATCGCGAAGGAAATCCCAAGAGCAAAGAAAGGAACGAGCGAAGGAATGTCCCTTTGGCTCGGGCTTTTTCTAATTAATTCGCGAGAAAAGCTCGCCGCAAAGGAAGCCGAGAAGCTTGCGAGCGAGCTTTTTCTTCAGTCGGAAAACTTGCGTTCAGACGTTTGTGTGCGCGCGGGTGATTCTATACTGTGCTTTCCGCGAAAGAAAGCCAAAGGCACGCGCCGTTATCGCGATCACTCTTTGGTTTAGAAGATAGTAGTAGTAGTAGGTAGGTAATCAGTAGTCGAGGCTTCAGAAGGAACGAGGCGCAGCTCGGAGAAGAATACTCACAAAGGCCTTCATGTTTGGTTTGTGTGTGGTGGGCTGGTAGTCCGGTGAATGACTGAGTTGGGCCGGGCCGGGCTGGCTTATATACGCCTAACTCGCCCGCTGGCGCAGCAGACTGCCAGGGCTCTCCCCTGCTCTGGCCCCGCTTCACGCCGCGCTCCACAATCACCATCCTTTCGAAAGCCGCAGCCAGCCGCGTGGGGCCCCTCTTTCGACCCCTCCGCGCACCCAGCAGCTTCGCCTCTCGCCGTTGCCTAGACAGAGACAAACCCATAATCCTCTCTTTCGGCTATCTTTCCCACCCCCCTCCTGCTGCTGCTATGCACACTCGCTCTGCTGCCGCTGCTTGCTCTCGTTCGATCGGCTTTTTTTTTGCGGCCACTCTGCTTGCCTACCTGCCTGCCTGCACGTTTGCTCGGCTGCCACCCCTGCCGCCCGCTGCTCGACGCCAGGGACGAGTCTCTCGGGCAGAAACCGGCCTCCACGTGCACGATGCACACCTCGCGGACAGCTCGCTTTCTACATACACGGACAGAGTCGCAGTCGCAATCGCACGGGGCTGATGCAAAGTATTCGGTTTCTTGCGCGAATATCGCGAGCTATTTTTTTTTTCTCTTTGCTCACCTCAGACCTGGCCGCTTCTGGATATTTCGCGATCGATCTGCGCTTCCGTCAGATTGCAGCTCATAATTTTCGATAAAGCGCGAGTGTAGGGGATATAATAACGGAAGGCTAAGGTGCGCGCAGGCCCGCGCGCAGTCCGGCGCAGAGTTTCGCCTCAGCTTTGCGCGCCTCAACATCGAGAAAGTGTCGCTTTAGTTTCATCGCCGATCGGCTACGTATACGATTTTCATTTTCATCCAAGGCTTCGGTCTTCCGCTGTAAACTCTGATTTTCATTGAAAACTATTTTTAGACTATTCATATTTAGAAATTTTTATTCGTTTACTGTTAGTTACATTCACAATTGTAGACGAATCATCATCTTGTAAGATTTAAAACTATCATTCAAGACGGTATGATTGAATTTTCAAGTTGTTACAAGTACACAAGTAGTATAAGTGAAATATTTATCAGAGTTATAAATAAGTGATCTTTTATTCTAAAAACAAATTAATCATATAAATTTTTATAATAAACTATATATTATTTAATACAACAACGATAAAGTTAAATAAAAAACGAACAAAGTCTGTATTATCATCCAGTTCAAAAGAAATTTATAAAATAATCACATGTAAGTTTATAACTTTATCAAATATTTTATTGGAGCTCATCAAACTTGACAAACATTATATCAGAAATTTGTTAATTTGTAAAAAATAATAAATAAATATGATAATATTCAATATTAAACCTGTAATTTTCTTTTGATTTTCTTCTCTTTTATTTATAACTTATTTAAAATATAATTTAAATATTTTATCCGACTATTAAAATTGTATTATTTGATGTATAAAAATGGACGGTTCGACATTAATTATTAATGAAGACCGTCATTACTATAACGTTGACAGTAAAATTTTGCCTCAAAATTAAAATTTATTGTAACTAATTTAATATTTCAGTCATATTATAATTATGTCGAAATCGATTTTATGTCAATATTTTTCAACTATTATTTCTTCAATATCTATTTTAAGAATTAAACCTAAATAAAGTATCATTTGATTAAATCACAATTTTACAATTTCACTACTAAATTTTGATACTAAATTTCGATCGAAAAAATCGAAGAGAAAACTTTTGTCGGCTCTAGAATTTCCTTCCTCGGTTTCGTAATCCTCCCCGGTGATATTCCATATCATAATTCTTGTCAGTGTTACTATACCCAGGCGACAAATCGTTTCCCAGGGCTTTGTGCGATAGCACTGCATACTCTTTTCTTGAAATTCGCACATCGGTGCTAGCCGGCCAGCGAGACAAAACGACCCAACGCTGCAGTATATAAATTCAAAGAAGAAGCGACAAAATCTGCTTTAAATCTACGGTCGGTTATCGAGGAGTAGGCTACGAAAGAAGGATTGTAAACTCATTATTCAGGATTATGCTAAGTGCTAAACTTCATGGGCTCTGTTGTCTACGCGCGATTCCATCAGCAAATCCTTATCTATCCCGCCTTATTGTTTGATCTTTCTTCGCGATTCTCCGACTCGCGGCGCATATAGCGGCTACGGCGGCGAACGCCGTGGGAAAAGACCGATTTAATTATAATTTCAAATTTGAAAAATGCAGCGGTAAGCATAGGGAAAATATTTTTTTCAGCTGTTGCCTTTTATTGGAAATTGATTGTATATTATTTTGTATTTTTTTCTAACGTGTCTGTCAGAAGATAATTATTGAACATAAGATAAGGATTTATTGACTTTCGTAACATGATATCAAGAGAAATTTATTTATTATATATTCAGATAGTTATTTTTATAACAATATATTGTCAACAATGGTTTTACTGATTTATTTTTGCATGACATTTATATTTTTTGTAAATTTGTTGAATGTTGTTTAAACTTAAGGAAAAAATTAATAAATATTTATGGAATTATTTTTTTCGTTCTTTTCATAATAATAAGGGGTAGGAAAATAAGAAAGATCGTAAGAATCAGTTTATATATTATCCGCTTCAAACCTGTAAGTTCTGTTAAATTTAAAGAAATTAGAATAGTTTAAAAATACAACATCAATGTTGTGGTTACAAAATGAAATTTTCACTTTACCATAAGGTTTATCACCTAATTCATTGAATAATGTTTTATGTAAATTCCGTAGTTACTAATAAAACTACAACATGTTAAAGTTAAAACATAAACTTATGTAAAATTAGCCATGAAACTCTAGTGCATAACACAAGGTAGTTCGGTTACCCAATTCCAGCGCTCGCTCGGCGTGGTAAAAAAAATCGCCGCGGAAAAAAAATCATCCAACCGAGCAACAAAAGCGTACAATTTGTCCGCGAAATCGGCGGGTCCTTATCCTCCCGCATTCCGCTCAGCAGCGGCCGATCATCATTTTCGGCAAATTCGCGTCGTAAAAAGCGAGCCGGCCGAATAATGGCCTCGCGAATGTGCCGCGAGATCCCTTGTTTGGCGAACCGCGCCAGATATCCGAGAATCGAGCGTAAGAACGGCTCTGCCTCGTCGAGATTGGTGGGTCGCCGAATGGCCTTAAGAGACCTAAATTCTTTTCTAAATAGATAGCCTGTCGCCGGTGCTCGCGCGCGGCGAGCGCTCGTAACTTATTACCTCAACCCACTAATTCGGCCGCAAAACTCGGTGCAAACGAGCGCAAAGCACATCGCCAGGGGGGATGATTTGCCAGCGCTGATCGGCGCCGTTCTTCTAAACTATCGAGCCGGAGTTATCATCGGGCGACCGCTCCTGCCTATGCAAATTTGCAATTTTCTTTTGACCAAATTTGCAATTTTCTTTTGACGCTTGCACACTTTTTATTTATTCAATTAGGCTGATTACGTGATTACGGACTTTTTGCTGCACTATTCAGATCGTATTTTTTTACACGTTAGGCGAATATTACGTAAATTTTTATGAAGATGCTGTTTGAGGGCTTTTTATGTATAAAATGAATAATTTAAAAATGTATGTGAACGTATTTTACTTTTTCGTTAAAAAGTAATAACCCAATGTTAAATCGAACTAAACAGCTGTGACGCTATGTTATCGAAAAGAATGAAAACTAATCATAAAAATATTTCAATGGGAACAAAGATGTAAGCAAATTTCCTACCTAAATAATTTGCAACAGTATATGAAAATCGAAAGTCGTC
>JAPYZA010015307.1:0-12314 GCA_030522685.1 Eupelmus azureus | reverse complement strand
GACGAGTCTCTTAATTTTTACAAGCACTCGGGGATATTCCGACACTTCGTATCATTTTTTCTAAATTAAACGTCATTTATATTATTTAACTAGCGGTCCGCCGTAATTAGTTTTTTCACTCCGCTGAAATGTAGTCGGCCGATAAAGATAATTAAGAAGTCAAATTCAACGCGTTTGGAAATCGTTAATCATCTAATCTCCCACGTGAATTAATTTGAATGATTCTCAAAACGGTATTCCCGAACGAACGCGCGCCTCGAATTAATGCCGCGCCAAGCTGGAGATCCTCCAAATTATCCGTAATTATCTCGGCGATTAATGCGGGTAATTTTGAAAAACACGCCTGAATAAGATTATTGAGCAACGTTTTTGTCATCTCGTCTGATTCACCTGCCGCCCTCTTATCGCTGTGTATTCTAACAGACGCTCCTAGCGTCATTAAATTATATTCTATGCAAATATAAAGAGAACAGTTAATAAATACGACGATTAAAATTTATATTATAACAACGCGTGCGCCGTCATTACGAACCCGAGATTAATATTTTTAAATTCGCAGAAACAAAGTTGCCGATTCTTTCCCGCGCGCACAAACACCTATTATTCAAACGCCTCATTCATATAAACCGCATAAAACAACTCCCCAGCGCGAAGACAGCCATTATACAAAAAGCATATTCGCCTTCTGCATAACGCACACATATACACACACTCACTCTACATCTCAGAAGTGTAAAATTATAATTCATTTCGGCTCACAATACTCATCCGCCGGGCGATCGGGCGCGATATCATCTGCGCCCCGCTCGGCCGCTCACATAAAGAAACTCGCTTCGCGGAATTACAATCGCCGACCGATCTTTCTCTCGATTCGATGTGTTGCATTAGCTCGCGCGCGCATCGCTCCGCGCTCGGCTCGCGCCAGTTGGCTGGCTTGCGTGAGCGAGCTTTCTTCTATAAAGGCGCGCTTCGGTTTTTTGTCGATTTTCCATTAGGAGCGGGGCCACATGTCACCTGGGAGAGTCGAGGGATGGGAATTTGCGGGTTGGGGCTAATCGACAGTTAAGCGGGCTTTGGTGCCCGTTTTTTCGGTACTTGACTGATATTTTTTGTTTTGTTTTTGTAGGAGTGATGAGGCGACGATGGGTAAGAAGAGGAAGGCTGAAGAGGCTCGGCAGCAGCAGCAGCGGAAGGCGAAGATGCTGAGGAACGTCAGGATGCTGAATACTTCGGAGTACGATAGCGGATTGGAGCCGATAAAGAAGGTTAAGAAGGCGTGAGGGAGAAGTCGAGAGGTGCGGTTTGATTGTTGTTGAGATGAGATTTTGATGAGGAGTTGAGTTTCGAAGGAGGTCGAGTTTTATGAGTACAAAGTATGCGGAATGTTTTTTTGGGTTATTGTTCGGTTATGATGCTTCTTTGAAACTTAACTTTTTATTTATTTATATATTTTTTTATAAGTTTTTGATGTTAGATAAAGTATATCCCTCAGATAATCTTTTTATCGCTGTAATCTATATCTTAAAATGAATCGAGTTAATGCATTTTTAGCAATTTAATATCAGATTAAATTTCATCGGTATCCATCAATAGTTTACATAATATTATGTGAAATTTTAAACTTGTTAGCATGGTTACATTTCCTATATTTCACAATGTATCAACTTCATAATCTTTTTTGCGAAACAAAGAATGAAATATTTGTATCGTCCATTAAATATTATCGTACATTAAAAAAATTAAATTTATAACATTGTACATAGAAACTTGTACATACAGAACTTATGATCTTGTTATAAATAAAATTCTGTAAATAAATTATTTTTTAATTACTTCGATTATAATAAAACGCATTACAGTTAATGTAGTTGCCTCTAAAAAAAAAAAAAAAAAAACTACTCGGCTTATTTTACGCCAAGCTAACTCACGTCGAAGTGCGCATGTACTTTTTAAAAATCTTCCTCTTAAAATCCATTTAAATTCAATTTCCATGATAATCAACTTCTTACCCGTTCACCTGCGCAACAATTTGAATCCGAAGTTTCAGCGCGCGTTCACTTCAGCCGTTAAAAAGTTCTCCGCTACCGTGAATAAACTGCTCATTACGGCATAAAGCGCAGCGCCTAAACAACGATCAGCGCGATCCCATTAAAAAATGCAAAATTAATTACCCCCCGTCCGTCAGCATCGCGCGGGCGCGCATTGCCGGTGTACGCCCTTGAGTACACCGCGCATTAAACTCGAATCATCAGGCTCACCTACGCGATAAATCAATTTGACTCGCGGCGTCTAAGCCGGCTCTCGTCGGCAAAAATGCGCCCGCATGACAAATCGAGCATGCAACAATTTCCAGAGCGGCGCGGCGCTGCTTAAACAAAGCCGCTCTCGGCGCGAGATCCAATTTCGCAGCCTCGGCCTTACAATGGTAATTACGCGAGCGTCCGCGTGTGCGCGCACTTGCATATATTTGCCCGCTTAATGCGCGCGTGAGGGGCTGCAGCGCTGCAATAAAATGCAGTTCGTATAGCGCGCCGAGAGGGTAAGAGAGGCGCATGATTGATATCGGCCCCGCGTATTGCTGTGTCTACGTGCTTGCTTCGCGCTCCTTTTTGCAAGCCGAGCGCAAATTGCTTGCAAATATAAAGCCAGCCTCGGCCTGCTTCTTGACGCCTGGTGCGCCGCTGAGCCTTATTGCGCACATGTGGCTTGACCTGAAGCTCGTGACTGGCGGTGCTGAGTTTTGGATTTTAATTAGCTTGTTGAGGATGTAGTGTTGATTGGTTTTCAAACTATTGAATTATCATTAAAAATTATATATAAATTATATTAGAGGTATCAGTCTTCATTATCTATTTCAACATATGCAATTCATAAATTTCATTTTTCCCACAGCTTAAAACTTCATTAGATTCAATCAAAATTAAAATCACCATATCCAGCTCGCTAAAACAGCGTTAAAGCATTTTGCCCGCAGCGTCGAAAAATTTCAATGGCCAAGAAGAGGACTCATTTAATTTAATTACGCCTTCTTTCCACGCTACCAGCAACAGCGCGAAGAGATAAATGGCGAGCAGCTCTGTGGCGAATGTCTTTTGAAGCGTCCGCGCGCGAGCAAAGTAAGACGCGCGCGCGTAGATTCATCAGAGCTGCGGCGACAACTGACAGAACGACTCGTGCGAAGAATGGAATTGTACGCACTATATAGTTGATGAAAAATTGCTACTCAACGTCCAGAGAGCTTTTCGATTACGTTGGTTTTAATCTTTGGGTAAGTCACGCCGAGATAAGCAATTATACGTATTTGCGGACGGGTGATTGTAAATGTGCGTTTTAAATATTTAAGCGCTTATTTTTCGCTCGTGTGTGTGTGTAAACGAAAAAGTAAAGCGTGACTTTAAAATAAAAATTGTAATTGATGGCTGAGATGCTTTTGACGTATCGCACAATCATAATCAGTCTAAAGCCGCTCGTCAGAACCATTCCGACGGAGAAAAAGTCGTTACACCGAATTTAAACCGAGAGGAGCCAGAAAATTAAAAACAGCGGGGTGCAAAATTCCCCACGATTGCATTCCTCGGCCAAACCCACACACCCCATCGAAAATTTCCCAAACTAAAATTTCCCAAAACCCATACACAAATCAAACCTACACTCGTCAAGCGACAAACGAGATAGTCGCAATCATCGAGCGCATTAGGAAGTGAGCTGTCTTCCGCGACAAAAGAGCCTTGTATACATCCCAGTCGCAACAACCGGTCGCTCTCTCCTCTCCCTCTACTCTCTCAGCTCGCAAAAACATAAGCAGTTATAACAGGACTCGATTATGCTCCCCGGCGCGGCGACTATTACCGATTCCCGCGGCCACTTGACGCGCGACTTTTTCAATCGCGCCGCATTATATACACTTTCGGAATACCTCGCGATTTCACGCTCAGCGCCGATCCTTAAAAGCTCTCTCTCGGCGGCGAAAAATCAGAGGAACCGGTATACGCGAGCGTAATGACGCCGCGGCGGCGATTATCGTTAACGTCGCGAGGAATTCGGACTCCGGCATTGTACTCGCGCGCGCGGACTAACGCGCCGTAATTACTTTATTAAGGCGCGCGAGAGCTCGATTCATCACGGCGAAGGTCGATATCGATTAATCTTCCGACTTTTTTTTTACTCTCGCCTGCGCCCTTTTGTGATAATACGCGCGCACGCACGCCGATATTGGTTGCATTGTCCGAGCGCGACAGTTGGCGCATCGAAGGCCGCGTGTAGCGAGCCGAAGTCGCGTTATTTCACGCCGATGGAATTAACGATGATTTAATACGGAAATTACCGGCTGATGAGGTAGAGACAAAAAACTGGGAGAGGGGGGGAGAGGTCGAAAAAGCGACGTAGCCCGTGTTTCAGGGAGAAATGAGAGACGGCGAAGGTGATTACTACGGCGAGGGGGGAAAAAAGGCTCGATTTGCCGCGGCTTTTTACGCGGAATTTCTCGGAGCCGCGCCGGGGAGAGAGCGCATGGAGTTTTGCGCGTTTAGCGAATCGTTACGATCGTTTCGCTTTTTGTTTCAGCTTTCAGGAAGCGCGTGTTCTCTGATTGATCGCGCCTTTTAAATGATTCGATAGCGTGAGATTTAACTCTGGATAAAACCGCCTTCCTTCATTAGACGATTCTCCACTACGAAATATCTCCGTTTCGCCAAAACAAGATCCCACATTCAAAGCCCCCTCTCCACCTATAGAACAAAAGATGTCGACCATAATTCTGTTTTCAACCTCGGCACGAAAATTCCCCGCGGCCGGGGCGAATAACTCGCGAAAAAAAGAGGCTATCCCGCTGCAAAGCCATCATCGCGCCTCGCCTATAACCCCATCAGCCTCAATTACACCCCCGTCGCTTCTCGCGGCTCCAATTCGCCGCACAATATATATACCATACAGCCGCGCTGCTCTACGTCTGCTCGCGCGCGGCCCGGCAGACAGCTCTTATGCATCCCGGAAGGCTCGCGGCTCCCTCTCTCCCTTTGGCGGAAACATTTCCGCGCGCTCTCTCGGCCGGCGTATAGTGAAATCCGTTTGGAAACGCGTCAGAATCAGCTCGCTCGGCGAATTAGCATTTTACAGGCGCTCTCGTTTTATTGGCCTGTCGTGCGAAGAAGCCATAGACGCCGGGGGCAATATATATATACACACAGACGAGCAGCCGAGCTGGCTCTCTCGGCTCTACGTATATACGCAACGCCGGTATAGCCCGCTCGTTATTTCGCTCTCGTGCGCTTCGCGTTCCTAAACTGCCGCCTCCCACGCCGAGGCTCGCTTTACCTTATCGCACGGCTACTTAGCGCGCTAGACGTGTTAATCCAAGCCGGTCTTATATCGATCCTCTGTCTTTCCACTCGCGGGGCTGGTTCTGCTTTTTTTTTCGGCGGGGGTGTGTAAGGGGGAGGATGAATGTTGTTAAGGCGAGGGAGACTGATGAAAATTCATCGGGTCGCGGACGAGAACGAGGCTTGTCGGTGTCTTTAAGAGGGCGTGAGGTATATTGCCGGTATGGCCTATCGTGTTTTGTTGGCTGTAGCTTGGTGTGTATATATAGGTGGCCTGTGGGGGCATGCAGCTATTGCTAATGGGTATTGGGGCTTTTACGAGCCGAGCTGTGATTCCGACTCTCTGTCTGATGATGGCATTAGGAGAGAGGGCGGGAGGTGGCTCGGAAGTCGGATTGCGCTGTGATTATTCTGGGTCGGCGTGGGAGAGCTGATTATTTTCGGCGCGATTGAGAAACGATTTTATGCCGAGGGAAAGTTTTCTGGTGATACGGTTACGCAAAGTTTTAATTGATTAGAAGAATATTGGAGTTGAGAGCCTGTAACTAACGGCTGTTTAACGATTATAATAATCGAAAAAGTAGCTCCAATACGCAGAAAGGAAAAATGAGAATTTCATGCGTTCACCGCATGCGCAGGTACATATTGCATTGTCTTGCCGAGCCCTGACATTATCTACTTATGCAAACTTTTTCATAATCACGTTTAGCCGTACAGTTATAATTAGCTTCACAGTTACACACTTGAATAAATAAGAGCAGCAGCGGCCGCGCCGCCGAGTAAATAAATATAACGTCTCATTATCCCCAGCTCTAACAAATGAGCGGCGAAATCTTTTACCCTTTCTTAGCCGACTCCGATAAAAAAAGAAACGCTCCGCGCAATTATACGTGTATCAGCATACAGAAGCTAATATGCTAAAATCGCTGAAAAATTCCGCGATTATATTCCAACTCTTCCGCGAATCATCCGTATTTGGCCAAGCTATCTCCAGGCAATTACGATAACATCGCGCGAGAGACCACGTAACGAGCGCCATTTCACAGCCGAGCAAATAACGAAAGTTTTTCATTCGCAATCCCCGCGCAAAACTACGCGTGTACAGCTGCGATCGACAATATAAACTTTCCTCGGGGGGGAAAAAAATTTCGACGCGCTTCCTGGACGCGCGATGCGGCTGAAGGCGAGATTAATTAATTAATCCTTATACGCGTCAAGCTGCACACGCGCGATTTTCCCCGTGCGTAATTCTCGCCTGAATTCATACATACGTATCCCAGCTGCGCGCGTATTTATATACAACACTAGGCGGTGCGGGCTTGCGCGGGAGTCGGCGCTGTAGCTGCGATTACTTAACGTCCATTATAATTAGCGCCAACTTTCCCAGAGCGCGCGGCGCGAGGAAAGTGAGAGTAATGCGCATTTGTATAATCGGCGCGCTGCGCGTGGCTTTATAATTTCCGGACGCGGCGCCGCTAATCACGCGCGCTCCGCCCGAGCGATTCGGCCGTCTTATTAAGAGGCAAATGGATCGGCTCGGGTTTGAATTTAACAAGGCTTTTTTTTTTTTGTTTTTTGTTTGATGTGTGGCGATTGGCGCGGGGATGGAAAATTGCGCGGAAATTTTTGCGTGTACGGCTGCGTGGTTTTGCAATAGGAAGGCTCTTTGCGCTTTAACGCTCGTTAATTGAAAGTCGGCGGCGTCTTCGTGTTAAACGTACATAACGGATTTATTCATGCGCGGGGCTGCGCGCTCGTTCAATTATGGTCGTTACGAAAAAAAAAGGAAAAAAGAAAAAAAATTGCGAGCCGCGGGAAAGAGGATTCGTTAATGAGGATTGTGCATTGCGCGGCTGAAAATTGTATGTATATGATTTAAACGGAAAGTGTATGGTGTGCGCGAGAGATAGCTTAAATAGATAGATGTAGTATAATAACGTAAACTATTGTTTATTGAATTGCGGCTTTAGCGGAATTGATATTATTCATTTTTATGTGATGGCTGCCGCTAATTAACGTCAGGGTGTTTCTATACGCAATTTTTACTGACCAAGCTATTTTTTAATTATTGAAAAAAATATATTTTGATGAATACAAATCGAGGAAATCATATAATGATTTCTTTTATCTTTGTGCAAATTTTAAATCAATATTGTAAAGTGTCTAAGAATTGTATTTGATCGAAATTTTTAAGCTGCGGAGATGAAGAGTACCATTACAGAGGGCTAATATGATCTAAATTTATATTTATCGAAATATATTTTTTTAACAGTCATACAACCACTTGATCGTTAATAATTAAGAACAATAATTTCTCTCTAATGAAGCTTCGAACTAAATTAGTAAACAAAAATAAACCTGTCAAATTACTAAACTAAACCAATTTTCACGCAAACACTTTCCAAAAAACAAAAACAGATAACAAAATCCCCAAAAGCCTCGCATTACACACGCGCTCTCCCGGCGCAAATACACACGCGCAGCGCGCAAAATCGGCGGGCCATTAGCGCATCGGCGCAGCTCGCGCGCGCAGCAACACAGCCGCAGCATAGCGGAAGTGTGCCTCGGTGAAAGCAATAATATCTCCTTTCAGAAATGCCATGGCTTGGCAACTCGCAGCTCATGCACCTAATACACTCACCCATACACACACTCACTCACACAATACACAAGATCCGCGAATTAGGCGCACACACATATCCGCGCTCGCGTTCCAGAACAATTAACCGATGCAATTAAGACATCTAAATTAATTCGGCCGCACACGCGAGGCCAGAAAGAGAGAAGAATCGCTCGCGATCTGAATAGTCCCGGCATATAATTGAGCGGGTTCTCACCCATCAGCTCCTCCGCTCGCTCGGCTCGGGTTTTACACGCGCTCGCGCCGTATAATGGCAACAATTACTTTATTTTACCTCCGCTCTTCCCGGTTCTCAAGTCGAGAAAAGAGAGCCCGGGCGCGAAATTTCATTTCCTCGCGAGCCGAGCCCGCAATTCATAATATAGCCCCGGAGATGTATGCCCCAGCTATCTCGGGCCGATCTTGCGTTTTGTTTCGAGAAATCAGCGCGAGCCGGCTTTCTTTCTCGTCGCGTGCGCGCAAGCGCAAAACTAATGCTGCTAGATATCGGCACAATGACGCGACGAGAGCTCGCGTCTCCTTTTCCGAGCACTGACGAGCGAGCTGCCGGTTTCCCTCTGGTGATGTAAGGAACTTCCTTGCTCGGGATGGGATTTCGCGTTTTAATTTTAATAATGCCGGGCTATTGTTTCGGAGCGCTGGATTCCGCGTAACGCGCCGAGAAAATTGATTCTTATTTGCGGGCTGATTGTTTGTTGTAGTTGCGCTCGGCTACTGTTTCTAAAATGTTTGCAAATGCATTTCCAAGCCTGTAAATAATAAAACGCGAAAACGAAAGTATATCATTCCTCATCCCTAACGCGATAACCGCTTCAAAGAGCAATCAGCAACTAAAAAAAAACTAAAAGAAAAAAATTGCCTTCGTAACTCAGCGACTCAACGCTCGGCCTCGTCATCGCGGAAAATGGAAAAGTTAATCGCGCCCCGGCAGCGCCCTCTCGCTCATCCGCTCCTTAAAGAGCTCGCTCCCGCGATTAACCAGTTTAATCTCATCATCAGAGAGCGTCTTTTAACGGACTTCTCGCCTGGTAATTGTCGCGTTTTTCACGCTCGCTTCCACTCCGCAAAGCAGCCGCGCGAGCTCGCGTCAAAAGGAGCCAACTCTCTCTGCAGGTGCGTTGAGGCCGTTTGGCTTTGACCGCGCGCGAACGCTTAATTGAGCGTCGAGCCGGCCACTGGTCGTACACGCGCGTTTGATCTTCGTCATGCGCGCCCCCTTAATTATGCGCCCCGGCCAAATGACAAATCACGTTTTTGCGAGGCCCGAGCGAGCGACGAGCGGGCTTTTATATGTGTTTATCTGCCGAGGCGCGAGACGCGCGCTCGCTCTTTGACAAAGAAACGGATTAAGGTTGTTAAGGTCGATGGCGGTCGTTAAGGCGCGATTATTGCGACGAGATGTGCTTGTGGGTCTGATTTCTTGGCGGTTTTTTTCTTGCGTCGGGGTTTCTTTTTTTTTGTTGGCGGGGAGATTTATTGAGAGGTGAAGAAGAATGTGGAAATCATTAATTATTGAATTTGTGTAGGGATTTTTGAGAGGAGAAATTGTAAACGTATTGATTTGAAAAAAAAACTTGATGTTTTTGTGAATTTCTTCATTTATTAGTTAAAACGAATATTATAAAACTGGTTGTCGTAATATTCAGACTCTAGGCGCGAATGAAAGTCAATTTAAAATTTTTTTATGTTAGTGGCAACTTTCGAACAAAATTTTGTGAAAACAATAAATTTATTGTAAAGTGTCTATAACGTAAAACATCAATAGCTACTTTTTTATACGTTTAACATGTAGTTTGAATAAAAAACATTTTTATAAATTTTTAGTAATATAAGTGGTTAGTAAAATAATAAGTAAAAATATTTTTAAAACTTTTATTCACTTAAAAAAACTGGACGTTAGAAGAAGGATCATAAAAAATGTTTCATAATATTAGTTTATTATTTTATTACCAATTATTTATTTTACCTGCCAATTTATAAAATAAAATAAAACATAAAATTATCTATACACCTCAGAGATTTTGTATTGCCGTCTTGCGAGACCATTTATAAGTGACTGAATATTTTGAATTTGAATCGATATTTGTTATGTAAGTTAGGTATATAGATGTATGGCTGTATCAAACAAATAATAGATAAATGACTTCACGTTTTACAAATTCAAAATAATCCGTCAGTTATACGAATGGTCTCGAGTGAGAGTGAAATTATAAGTATTTCCTCCGGCGAGTGTACAATTAATCTTCGAGTATTTCTTTATTTTAATTTTGTTATAAATATTTTGGCGACCTAACCTGTAAAGTAAGTAACATGTTTTTAGATTCTTCAAGGTATTTATAAGATTTTTATCATAGTAAACAAATAGCAATACAACTTTTTAGGCCAGATGTCGAATGATGGAGTGTTCTGGAGTATCTTACAAATATAAATGGAAACTCGATAAATTTTCTAGTAGGTTTAACCAATCCTACAAAAGAAATGAAAAATTAGTCTTCAAAGGTATAGATAACATCTACAAGTTGAAATTAGAGTTCCAGTGCATATTTTATTATCATGGAATTTTAAAACTTTCGTTGAATGTACTAAAAAGACTTAATAAGTTAAAGTCAGACGAATTCTGCTGTGCTCAAGCGACTATTAATAGAAAATTATACTATATTGAATATGACTCTAAAAATCAAACAGCTTTACCTCCTTGCACTACTTTTTTCGTCGACACGCGACTGATATCCACTCAAACGTATGAAATTTTACTTGATATTAGTGTCCGAAGAAAAAATGATTTATCCACGCCTAAAGAAAGCCAGAACGAATCTCCAAAGAGCACAAAAATGTTGCAAATGCAATTAGCTGCAGACATGTGTCAGTTATTGCATAGTGGAATGTTCAGAGAAAAGATGATCTTACTCAAAGTGATATCATCAGCAAACTGCGATACTCTTTTGGACCATACGGATGACGTTATTCAAAATACCGACTTGGAAATCTTATACAAAATATTGGAATTCATATACAACGGTAAGGTGGAGGATTTGGACGAATATGCTGCGGAGATGTTACCATACACCAAAAAGTATAATTTAAAAGAATTGAAGACAGTGTGTGAGGAGTCACTCGTCGAAAACATAACGGCGGAAAATGCTTTGTGCACTTATGTTTTGGCTGTTGAGAACAATTGCAGTAAAGTTAAAAAGCAGGTTGTTAATTTCATCATTAATAATGGTCCTAGCTTGCAAATGGCAGAGTTCAGATCTTTGAAAAGGAAACACCTGCATATATTACGAGAAATTGTCTGTCAGGTTATCAATAAGATTTTAGTCAGTTTTGAAGATTGTTGAAAAACGCGCGGAGGTTAAATTTTATAAAGCAAGAGAGAATTCATCCATGATTATGATTTAAACACAATACTTTGCTTCCAAGTAAGTTTCCTTTACCAATCACCTCAACCCACAAATATTCATTAATTCTCTAACCATCCATTAATTTACATATCCATAATACAGAGCAAAACGCAACGTTTAACAAGAAACTCGCTATACTCCAGCGCTTGAATTTCCCGACGCCTGCCGCAAGATACAGCCGAGGTCGTATACATATAACCAAGCTATAGGGTGGCGGTGCGCAAATTATTCCGATACGATGATGAAACTCATCCGGCGCGCGTCAAAGGAGCCAATTTAAAAATTCTCTTTCGAGATTACCGCCCGAGAGAAAAAGAGCAAGAGAGAGCGAGAGTGAGCTCGAATTGGTAAACTTCTGGGTAATTCGACGGCCGCGCTCTTTTAAGCGTCGGCAAAAATTATTGCTCGACTACGCCGAGGGGACGGCGCCAAAGTGAACGCTGGGGTTTAGCGAGATGAATCTTGCATTAGCGGCCACGGTTTTTTTTTCGTGGAGGGATGGTGATATTTATTTAGAGGCGGGGTGAGTGGTTTTTGAGGATCTCTATATAGTTGTGTATGTGATTGTTATAACGGTTTTAACGTGGTTTTAGAGTTTTTAAAAATTGTTTGTTGATAAGTATAGTTCAAAATGTTCTTGATTTGTTATAGATTTTAAGTTTTATTTTAGTACGATGTTTGTTAAAATTACATTATAAAAATAATAAAAAACGAATGATAAACGATGTTATTCAAAAAGTGCTCAACTTATCATTAACACAACATCACTCCACCACCATCTTTGTAAAAATTAAATTACACAAGCAATAAACCCCAAAATAAAAACCATCATCAAGTTCACACCATCAACCGTCAGCCACTAAAACGCTCCTAATGCTAAATCTCCTATTTTGTTACTCGATCCCCCACTCAACCCCCCTAAAAAAACACCCAGAAAAATAACCACTCCTTTAC
>JAPYZA010015305.1:0-10382 GCA_030522685.1 Eupelmus azureus | reverse complement strand
ATATATTGAAAAGTGAGAATATCTGGAAAATTGAATGAACTCGCCTTGCCGATCGCTCTCGCCTGCTCCTCTACTTCATAGCGATAGTCTGTCTATATCGACGAGATGACAAAAGACGGCTGTCCTCAGAGAGAAAACGACAGCAGCCAAGTATCATCTCTCGAGACCCCAAGTCATTCTCCCTCAGGAGCTTGACAATAACCACCTTTCCGCGACATCAAACGCCCTTTCGAAAACTCGACTACCAACCGCAACCGGGTATATAAACCAAGACTAAAGTCATTATTCAAGACGCGGCAATCCTTAGCCCGCGACACATCTTTTATCGTGGAAACGGCACCGCAATCTTAGCTGCTTCTCTCTCCTTTGCTCGCAAAGCCCTGCTTTGTCCCTTCCGTCTTATCTAGCTCTCCGCGCTCGCTATTAGCCCAACAAAGAGACATCAAAAGACCTGGCCGTTACGCGCATTACAAGCCCTGTTTATTCGACTCCCGCGCTCTTTACATAAATAACTTTGGCCTGCCCTCGCGATGCTCGCTTCAACACTGTGTACACAAGGGCTAAGGGTAATACGCATATACACATACACATACACAAGGCGGCCCTCGACGTGTATTGCGGTAGGTTAATAATGGGCTCGTTTTTAAGGGGGGGTGAGAAGCCCGAAGTTTTACGCTCGGTCGATCGCTTCGTCCCCGGACGGCGGAGATCGATTTGGCTACTTTTAAAACGATGCCGTCGTGTATATACGTATACAGTGAAAAGGACGCTCATACGAGTCTATTATACGTATATATAGCCGCCCTTTTCTCTCCCATCCTTTTCGCGCGCTCTGCAGGCGCACCTTTTATTTCGAGGGTAATTAGTAGGTTACCGGATTGCCGATAAAGCGCATCGAACGCTCGCTCTCTCAGGCATCGGGTTTAATGAACGGTAAAATTTGTTTTAGCCCCTCTTAATTTCTGACGTATCGATGCGGGCCCGATCGTTACCCCAGCCTGAGGTTTTTTCTTCCATAAATTATCGAGGGCCATTTTTGATGAGTCTTTTTCTGGATAATTACGAGACTTCGATCTAACGTTATTTATAAGCTGGCTATGCTGAAATATTTATAAGCGCGGTAAATCTATTAGTGCCCGATGTGTTGGGAGTTTAGGCGGGGGGAAAAAGTTGGCTGGATCAACGGCTTATTAATACCAATATCAACAAGCAAATATTTGCTGAGCAAAAGTTATTTGATTTCGGTTTGTATATAAGCTCTGATCGAAAGTGTTTTAGCGAATCAGAGCGTTTAATGAACGAGGTAACCGTTTCTTATCGTCGAAAATACAGATAAGCACATTAGTACAAGTATAAACTCAATTTCCTGCGCAATACATCAGATCCTCTCAGCCACTCTCTGCCACGTATCCATCCCCATCTCTCATCATTATCTCGAAATCACGTGAAAACTCTCAATAATATCTCAGCCAAAACGAATCTCCCAAACCGCACGTGCTCCAACCATCCACTCTCCCGCAGTAATAAACACGCAACAAAGCTCCCGACCAACTTGAGAGCCTCGGACTTGAAAAATTAGCCGCGACGAAACGTAGCCCAGTGAGAGAGAGCGAAAGAGCCGTGTAACTAGACCATCCAGCCACGCGTGCAGCGGCGATGATACGGGAAAAGCAATTAACGGATCAATTCGTTGCGCGCGCGGAGCGCAGAGAAACTACCCGGCGATTGTGCTACTCTCGTTGATGGGGTGTGCGGAGAGGGAGAGAGAGCTTCGCGTGTTGCGGTGCTGGACGCAAAAGTGTTGCGTATATATACACAGACGGAGGAACGAGCATGTAACGGGCTTACATCGCACGCGAGAGCGAATATGATACGTATTGTATTGCGGTGCCGGCTTGATGATGGGGTCGCGTTCGAGCCGCGATAGTTTTACGGACGATTTGACGTAGGAGAGCGAGTTTTGGGGGGTTGCCACCGCCGCTGTTCCGCAAAGTTTTCGAGACCTTTACGAGGCCATTCGTGGCCGCCCTTTTCAAGGGATTGTATCGTAATTATTTTAACTCGACGACTGCGGGCCCGAGGCCGCAAGCCGCGCAAAAAGCCAGAGAGCGCGCGCAATGTGCGTATATATGTATGGACGGACGAGAGGGTCAGACGCGCGCGGGTGTATCAGCCATCTGACGCACTCGGCTGATCGTTAAACTGCCCGAGTTTCCTTCCTCCGGCGAAGCTGTCTCCGGCTGCCTGGATGCGGCGGCTGTGGAGTTTGACTAATTTCGTTCAGGATATTTTGCGAGGACAGCCATTGTTTTACCGAGTATCCGTGGCTTGTGGTGGACTTTGATTTAGGTGGATGAGTGAGTTCATGTTTTACGGGGATTTAATGGATGTTCTTTAGCGGGTGATGATGTATCTCGAGTTAATAGGGGATTGCTAGTGGTTGGATGAGTGGTGTAAAATTTAATAGAGGGTATAAAAATGTTCTCTATATTTGACTTATATATAACATATCACCTTTTTATGTGAGTCACTTATGAATTCAAAAGCAATTCAACAAAATTCAAATTTATAGAGATTAAATCATAACTTTAAGATGATTTTTCGGCTCTCGTGGTATAAAATACGGTTCGATACTGGTGCGTAAAGTGATTTTTGCCTCGTGCGACTTTTCACCCTTGCTTCGCTCGGGCGAAAGACGTCTCACGAGGCAAATAACCACCTTCCACACCCGTATCGAAATGTACTATTTCGATACAAGTGCGAAAAGTAATATTTTTTGATACAGTAGACATACAGTAGTACCTTATACATTTTGCGAAATTCTTAAACACAATTTATATATCTATTGTATAAAAACAAATGTTCAACATATGTGTGAAAATTGATTCTCGACTCAGATCATTACCACTCTTGTGCGAGAATCATCTTTTCCGCACTTACATCGAAAGCTGTACTATTTCACATTAAATAAAATCACCCATCTTACACCCTCATAATCAACTCAATTTACAGTCAGAAAAATTCCGCTCACCAGTCGATTAACCGAAACTACCGCTCTCCTTGTTTCAATTCACTTTCCCCCAAGTCCGCGTCTCTCCATCGAAGATCGACCATTTGCAACATCCCCCATCATTTGGAGCGTATCGCGCTGCCTGCACCCTCGCATCCGCACATCCGCGAGCCGCACAGCGCCAGCCGTCTGTATACATACGAGTGGTCGTTCATCGAGACATTTCGCGCAGTACGGTAACGTGACAAATTATGGTCCTCTCTCTCGCTGTTTAATCTGCCGGAGCTGCGCTAGCCGCGTCGATGTCGTCCGACGGATTACTCTCTGCCGATTGCAGTTTAATCGCGTGCTCCTCCTCCTCCATTTCTCCTTCTCCCATCAGCTTTCTCTCTCTTTCTCTCGGTTCGTTCTCTGCGTCTTGCAGCGACTTCACGCACAGTAGGAAGAGAGAAAGGGAGGAGAGGAAAAAAAGGTGGCGGCAATGACTTGCACATTGTTTTAACGGCCCCCTCGCGACGACGACCTCAAGATGTCACTCGTTAGCACGTCTTTTCCGAGTCGTTATAGCGCGTTTTCTCGGCGCTCTCTCCGGAACGCTGTAAATCTTCGGCTGAAACTGCACGGGCGAGCTTACGACTCTTATTCTTCTTTTTTTTTTCGTGTTTTTATACGCTGGTAATTTCGAGGGCTACTCTACTCTTCATCGAAGAATGAGTGCGCAAACGTTTTTATATGTACTGTAGTGTAGTAAGGATAGAGAGTAAGAGGCTGTATTATTTTTTTTTATTGCAGAATTTAGCTAATGTCAATACTTGTAGTTTGTTCTCAGATAATGCGGTGATGTGAAAATGAAAGTTGCTTACGTTAAGGACAGGTAAATAGTTATATGTTAATAAAGATATCGTTCTTTTTATATAAAAGACATATCAATTTATTTACTTTAATAAGTATACATCTTTAAAAAGTGCAGGTATTTCCTTTTTATAGAAAATAATTTGTTTTTAAATTTAAGTATCTTTTTTACACAGAGTTTATTTTATAAATGCCATATCTGAAAATTGACCAAACGAAACTGAATATTTTTTAAACCCAAAAACCCGATCTCCAACTATAAAAATATATGAATAAAATACACTAATATAAAATGATAATAATGTCGTTGAAAATCTGCAGAAGCGTTGCAAAAAGAAATTTTAAGTCTTTATTAAAAATTCGAGAAATAAATCCTGAAAAGTATTTTATAAAAAGAATCCTAAATGGTACGCGTATAAAAGTGTGCACGATGCGTAGTACTTGAAAGAGTAGAAAGTCGAGCAAACTGTTCAACCAACCCTCGTTTAGTATGAAACGTGCAAGAAGTGAGCTTACCGTAAGTTCTCTTCTCTCTCTCTCTCTCTTTCTCTCTCGTTTCTCTCCCTCTCTCTTTCAGCCCTCCTCCATTAGCAAACAAGTAATCAAAACATCTTCAAGGTCCCGTTCAAGGAACTCTCTTATGTTTCAACCACATTATTTGCTTTAAAAAATATTATGATAATGCTATTATAATAAGCATACAAAGCCACTGTTTTATGGATTTTAATTTAGGAAAGCTATAAAGAGGCTAGCAGCATGTATTATCAAAATCTAAAATGAAAAGTAAATGTTGCTGAAGTAACACGTAATTTCTAAACGAGTCAATCAATTTTTTTATAGTCCAAATATTAAATTTCTGCCAATTAAGCTATTATTTGACAATTAAAAAAAACATTGCGATATATGCAAATCTAGGATATAATCCTCTGTAATGCTATACTCTATCTTCATACAACATTCCAAATTAATATTTCAAAATATCAAAGAATGGTACTTAAACAAAAATTACAAATGATTGAAACAATTAAAACATTTCGGTCAAATGCCATTTTTATACTTTTTGCAATGTTCACTCGGAATTTTGTAGAGATAAACAGATAGATTAGATTTTAGAAATTCGAAGTTTGTACTTTAGATTGAAGCTATCCTGCAAAGTTATTCGGGATAATCAATCAAAACCAAATCAATCTTCGGACTCAAGGTCAAATCCAAGGTCATCAGAGAATGACCTTATTGGGTCTCTTTAACTTTTGTTTTATAATTTTTTTTTATTGAAAGTCGCTGTAAAATGTTATTTAAGTGATCGATTAAAATATAGGACAACCTTTATACAGTATTCGAAAATCCTTATAGAATCTGATAATTGTTTTAATAAACTATAACCTTGACTATCAGCATTTTCCTAGACGTATAGAAATATCAAAAAAATTGAAAAATAATAATTAAAGCGACAACTTTGCGGATGTCCTTTATATTCTTCTTCGGATAAAAAACTTTAATTATGTAGCTATTTAAAAGTAATCTTACATAAATAATTATAGTTAATCTTAATTGGTTATGTATTTTTTTGTATAAATCTGTCGAATAATCGCTTTACCAAGAGAGCAACTTCACTACAATCAAAATGTAAAAGTGTAGTCAAACGTTATTTACTAATGTCCCCTATGTCTCTATAACAAACTTTAATAGAACAGTCAAAAATGCCGTGCACATCAAGTTATTCAGAAATTTTAGAATGGACCACTTTTCAAACAGCGGCAGAGATTATGTTATTCAGACTGTATCGCAGTAACCTCATAACTGGATAGATCACTGTTTGCGAAGATCGAGTAAAAGTTATAATATATGAATTGAATTTGTTGTATTTTTTTTAGTTTCTCCCTCCTTAACTCCTGCTTGGTGTGGGAATAACACTTTTTTTATAAAAATCATAATAATTTTCATTAGAAATAAATTTTGATTTAAGTTGATTGTTTTTAATTTGAATCTTAAAACAAAGGACACTGATAATAGTAAATTCTCGTTATTTTTACAAACAACCAATCAAATTGCCTTTTTAAATGCTTCAATTTAATGGCATTGATTTTTCTAAAAGAGAAAACTTGCACTTATTAAGAAACCGCTCCACAGTAAAATTAAAGCAGAACATACATACATACATATTCCGTTTCTGCGCCCATAGACACCGCACGCACACGCTATCCACATGCAGAATCAAACTTTAATCACGTAACAACTGCCACCATTAAACGAGCATCAAAACGGACAAGACGTCACAAACGAGACATCCTGAAAAAAGGGGTGAAAAGGAAACATTACAACACCGAGAAAAGCAAGACGCGCGAATGAAAAAAAAAAAAGAAGTCCGACGACCCATTTCTTTTAATTCTCGCGCATCTCGCTCCCAACTTGCAGCTCTCGAGACGCGCCAACCTCCCGGCAGCGCGAAGAGGCACACGCATAAAGAAGCCCGCGGAAGAAGGGCGCGCAGGCTCGTCTCTGCGCAAAGGGAGCTCGCGATTGAAAGGGCGGCTGAGCTCCGAAGGAGGAAAAAAAATGAAGAGGGAAATCAGCAAGCGCTTTCGAGCGCCTCGCACGTATACATATATACAGAGAACCGCGGAACGATAATGAGTATGCGCGCTTGCGCGAGGGAGGCCGGGAGAGCGTATATACGTAAGTACAGAGGAGGTAAAAGTATACGGGGAAACGGCGTGCGTGCAGCAGGGCGAACGAAGAGAAAGAGAAACGAGCGACGGGGGGGAGTGGGTGGCTCACGCACTCGGGGGAATACATGCTCTCGCACGGCTGAGGGACGTGTATATACGTGCATGTGGCCGCGTGTGCCCGCGTACACGTGTATCTGTTATTGTGATATGGATGTTAATAGGTTAGAGGGTCTCCGGAGTAGACTGCTCGCAGCTGAATCACCGCGTATACGATAAGGGTTTATGACGGCTGAGTCGGGGCTCTCAGTGCGTTCGATGCTTTTGCGTTTCGGTTTCCGTGAGGCGGGCTGTTTTGCATTTGTTCTTCCTTTTGTCGATAACATTTTATTTTCGTGCGGTTTTGAGAGAGAGACAGAGAGCGAGAGGGAAGGAATAAGCGATTCAGGGACGAGTCTCTTTAGCGCGGGGTGATAAATGAACTGGGTATGGAAATTCAGTCCATTTATCAAGCCGGTAAATGATCAATTTGCTCGGATGCGCTGCTCGACTCGATTATGTTAATTCTCGGACCTGAGTGAGACGTTTTTTTTCTTCGAGTCGCGCGCTCCGCCATTAAGTAATGTAATGGAATAAGGAATATCGTAACAGAGGGACGAGCTGTAAGCGAGCATAGATTTACTTTACTATCCGTAACGAACGCATCGTCGCTCTGTACTTTCACATCGCGTCAGCTCCGCCATCAAAACCGCTCTACTTTTTCCCCATTTCCCATTAATTGATTATTTAAATACCCAGCGCTAGCCTCCAGCCTCCGCTTTCCCTCAATCATAAACCATACGCACCGGCGATCCCTATCACACTTCCATTCCAGGAAATGTCACTCTCAACGAGCTCGAGCAAAAGAAAAAGACACTATCAAGCGTCCGCTAACCATTCATTAAAAAAATTAGCAGCCGTCGCTTATATGCATCTCGAGACGATTTTCCTAGCAACGGCAGCAGCAGCAGCAGCAGCGGCGGCAGAGCCGCAGGGGCAGAGCCCCTTAATCGCCTTCTCTCTCCCTGCGCTTTGCGTATCGTGCTTACCTGGCCGCGCGTGTAATACACGTACATCAGCGGCCGGGAACACGTGTAACGGCGTTACACGCACGCTGCGCGCGATCTCCCCGTTTGATAATTTACGATCGGCCATGCCGATAGTCGCTCGCGAGAGGAGAGAGAGAGAGCTCGTATACGCACGCGAGCCAGCTCGCTCTCGGCCAGAGGCGCTGGCCTGTACATTGTATATGGATGCGTGCACGGTGGATCTATAGGCTGGAGCCTTCGCTTTCTGATTATACGAGTTTTGGATTTTGTGTTTCGAGGTAATTTCGAGGTTTTTTTTTGCTTTTAGTGGGGATGGGCTCTCTGTCGGGTGGAAATAGAGAATGAGTTTTTTTGATGCGCCGAGGAATTATTGAGGGGTAGGTCGATTGATGGGTTTGATAAGGCGGCTTGGCGGAGATCTTGCTGGATTACATTTTTGTTTGGTGAGCTCGGTGTAATAATTTTGGCTGAGAACGGTGGAGGGTCCTGTGGTTGTGCTACATATGCATAAGTAAACGTTTAACATGGAAAAATCAATTGTATCTTGTAAAAATTATTAAAAGTATATTTTTGCTTAAGATCATCACGAATAAAATCCCTTACACTTTTTAACCACAAAAAAAACCAATGCCCCAAAAACACAAAACAAAGAGCCCACCATCCGATCCCCAAAGTGGCGGTATCCAGCAATTACTAAAACGCGTCTAGATATCAAATTAATTCACGGCAATATCGGTCGGCGTGTCGCGTTTGATTTGTCAGCGGATTGATACGCGTTAATACGGGGGTATAAGCCCGGGCCCTGCCGGTTATTATATCAGCGGGTTATTGATTAGCCAGAGCTCTCTTGTCCTCCCTCTCTCTCACTTTATTATCACTATGTTGATTCGCGTCGTCGCGTCAAATAATCGTTTAACTCTCTCTCACTGTGTATGTGTCGCTCGCGCGCGGGTAGATAAACAAGTGGCCGTCCGCACGTTGATAGCGGTGTAGTATTAACGTGCCACCTGTTTCTCAACGTTCTTCAGAAGTGCGCGAGAGAGAGAGAGAGAGAGAGAGTGAACGTGAGAGCGAGCGAGAGGGAAAAGCCTACGGGGATTGAATTTCGAGACCCGTTAAATGTCGGGTAATTCAGTTTCAAGTGCTCATTCAACTTGCTAGTTTGCCACCTATCCTTTAAATCTCCCCGGATTGTAATGTTATCAAAACATTTAATGCCGCTAAGTGCCGGAGCGCAAGCGGCCCAGCCGCTGCAGTATTGCCCTTCCGAACTTTCCCGCGAACTTTAATATTGTTTGAGCAATGTTAATTTCGGCTGGGATAATTGTTTAAGCTGTTGCGCTACTAATCCGAAACTGCGAGATCGAGGCGAACGTTTAACCCGCGGCCGCTTCGCAGTTTGCATAAATAAAGCGGGACGACGATAAAGTAAAGCGGGAGAAAAAAAACATAAATTCAGGATAACGTCAGCGCTTACACGCTCAACATTTCCCGGAAGCGTAAATCCAGAGCGAGCCAATAACTTTCGCCGGGGAAGAATAAAACAATGAAAAATTCAAATCCAGAAAGCACGTCGGCAAAAAGTCTCGCGCGTATCGCCAACTTATATACCGCGCGCGCGCGTCAAAGCTACTTTCCCGTACGCTTGCTTTTTATCTCAGGCTCGCAATCTACCGATGAAAATAAGCCTCTACGCAAGAGTGTTTGCATTAGTACCCCAACGAATGCGCATACAAATCAGCCGGCATCCAATTCTTATACCTCCGGCTCTATCGATCGAACCTCAGCCTCCCTTACACGTCACAGCCGAACTTTCACCCTCCGTGAACAGTCGAAAACACACACATACGTGGAGCTCTCGTCGCGATGTACTCGACGAAATGCGGCGCAGTAACGGCCGCAAGCACAGTGACCTTGACGAGCGCTGAAATTCGCGCTGACGAGGCGCATATAAGCGCAGATCGATGATACGTGACTCCACGCGGCAAATATAAACGGCCGGCGAGTTTCGCGCATTTAGTAGAGAGCACGCATTGATGAGGCCTCGCGGAGCGAGCTGCGTTTCGCGGAAACGCTGGCGACGCTGTGGGAGGAGAGATTTTTTTTTTTTTTGTTTTTATCTTGGCCGCGGCGAAGTCGAAGTGGGCGCGCTTCCGCGGTAAATTTCGCACTGACAGCCAAGTGGGATTGGGGATATCTGGTTTGCATGTTGGAGAGCGCATTGTTTATTTAAATGTACGACCCTTCGGCCTATTTTACCGGGGAGATAAAGTTGAGAAAGAGTCGTATTTATTGTTTTATAAGAGCGTGAATGTTTTATAATTGCGAGGAAAGGTACGGAAATGAACGGAAATGGTAATTTTTATGTACAGATACGAGACGTTATCAAAACGATGTTTTAATTAATTTAACGATAATGAATTAGCTGTTATTTCTGTCCGATTATCTTTCCACACTGTAAAACGCACGCTTTACCTCAAAAACAATCAAATAACCCAGCGTCCTCACGAAATAACGTAAAACACATCCTAATCTCTCAAAACCCGACCTAAATAATTAAAAAAAAAGCAGCCATCCACCCAAGCGTCTCATTCAAACCAATCCATCAATATAAAAACTCCAGCCAGCCCAACACGCCACCCGATACATACCCTCTCTCCTCACCGCTTTTAATTCCATTACTCCCCAAATTAATACAAAGTCTCCTCCCTCTCTCGCGCATAAAAAAAAAACAAAAATCCTCATCCCAAGCTCTAAGAACAGCCG
>JAPYZA010015303.1:0-10010 GCA_030522685.1 Eupelmus azureus | reverse complement strand
GAATCGCACCTATTAATGTATGTATGATGATCAGCTTTGATGATTTCCGTCGGGCAGTTTCCATGTTTGAATCCATATCGGTTCATACCCCCAAATTCTATGTACTCGTATCTTCGATCGCTATAGATATCCTATTATAAAAAAATTTCATTATTGGTAAATACAAATTTTTATTATCATTTGATTAGATCTAACTGACCGAAGGACAAATATACATAGTAGAAGTAATTTGTCGTCGGCATTCATACGGATAGCCAGTACAAACACGTTGAACTGAACAAATTTCATCTTGAAAGTAACATCTGGAAGGATAAGTTTTCATACGGATAGCCAGTACAAACACGTTGAACTGAACAAATTTCATCTTGAAAGTAACATCTGGAAGGATAAGTTTCTCCTCTTGATCTTTTTGATGGAGTTATGTAGTCAGGACATTTATGAAAACAACTATCAGATATACTTATATCATATTCATTTATAATATACTCTTGGAAAACACGCTTAAGCTCAGTGTATGTAACATCTATAAAAATATAGTGTTCAACTGGATCACTTTTCCAAAATTCTCGAGATGCAACATCTATTGAGGTTTTAAAAGCATTTACAGTACTTTTAATTCTTCTAGCAAAATCTTTTTCTGACTTTGCAATATGACCTTCGAAGTCACCTAAAAAATTGTACAGTTTTCAAATAATATATACTATAAAAGAAAATCTGATTAAAAAATATTATATATTAAAAAAAAAAAATTATATTATAAAATTATCATACATAACTGTATCATTTTACTTATTGTAATACAATCTTTATCATAAAAGTTTCTAAAGTTAAATTTAACTTTATAATAATTCAATATTATTATTTCTAAAAACTCATACCGTTGAAATAATAACTTATTTTATTATCTACTTAAAAAATTTATCAAAATATCATACGGATTACTATTAATATTTTTTATAAAAATAAATATAATCAAATAGATTGAACAATATTATCTACTACTTGCCTTGTTGATACTTTTTAAGCAGTTGAAAACTGTATAGTATTGTTAAACGACCTTTAATTTCTGTATATATTATTGAATCAAAAAAGTTGTGAAATAGTTGTTGAGGACTTTTTAAGGCATTTGTATAGTGCAGAAACAACTGTAATAAAAAAATATTAAAAGATATTAAAGTGTTATACGAATAACTTATTGCTCTAAACCTTTATGTTTATTTAATAATTAAATAAAAATATTTTAAAATATGTTTATAATCCGTTTTTCTTTTCAAAAACTTTTATTTTTTATGAACAGTAAGCTTCTTTAATAGGAAGTAAAAATAATTTTTTATACATATAGATTACTGTTACAAACCTCCATGTGTTTATTTAGCAATTGAATAGCACTAAGAGACGTCATGTCATTTTTTATCACGAGCCCATGTATTTCTTCTAAAAGGTTATCTAATCCACTGCTGTCTTCTGATATTGCTTTCAAAGCAAATTCCTTGAGAATATTAGGATCGTATTTTTCTGGTTCTTCAATATATTGCATGAAGTTATCGTAAGACTTTTTTATGCGCATGGAATTCATAAATACTTTTGATAAACGGCGATTTAGTTCAACCAATCCTGGTACACTTGTTGTAATTTCAGATATTACTTTATCTTTCATAGTTTCCATATCTACCTTGAGCATATCACTTTTTAATGAAAAGAATTTTAACTGATCCATGACCTTGTTAGATGCACCATCCATTTTATAAGTTTCCCATAATATTTTGGCTAATTTTATAATATTAACAGCAACGGAGAGGGCACTATCAGTAGCAACTCCGTTAACTTTATATGTAGAAATCAAGAGAAAAACAAAAACGATGATCCTGATATACCGAGTCATAGCGTTAGAATTTGCTCTGAAATAATTATATATTAAGAGTTATTAAAAGAAATAAATATAGGCAAAAAGGAGAAAATAATAATATTACTCTAATAAGATTATGATTATAGCGTAGTTGCTTCTAATAAAATGCTTACTTTCTACAATTCAAGCTGATAGCCTTCGTGCGAAAAATGATACGTTGAAATAAATGTATAAAATTATTTTCAAATCTCAAATTATGTAGAATAAATTATGCAGAATTATGTGGAATGAATAAATGTATTTTATCAGTATGTAATTAAAATTTCTTCTACAATAAATGAAACTCTTAAACTTTTATAAGTAAGTTAAAACTATTCAAATAAAATCTTTGTAGCCTGGTAAAACGATAACCAGAAATCAGCTAGAACACGTCGGAATTAGCTTATTCCAACATGCTTTAGCTAATTTCTGGTTAACCTTCTAACAGGGTGTTTTTTAGTATTTATTAAATAATTATTAAATAAAATTATGTATGATAGCGAAGCCCCGAAAAAAATATTTGAAAAAATTATATAAAATACATGAAAAGTAAATATGAAAAAATTATAAAAAATTCATTTACCTGAATTCACATAACTTCGACTAATGTAAGCTACTTAAACTTACTCTCACAAAGATCGTTTACAGACTGACATAGCGAACTTACTAACGTTTGACTGAGGTTCAAACATAAAGGCATATCCTGTTGCTTATCCAGCAGGTATCTTATTACATAAAGATGAAGGCTTACTCTGTCTTTTAATAATCTGGACAGATTACTAAAAAGTTATCTTTTAAAAATATAGATATATAAAGATTTGAAATTGTTTTTTTTTATTTCAAAAATAAATATAACTTATATTTGTATTAAAATATTTAAGGAATTCATACAACAGTAACTAAAATAATAACAATTTTCAAATAACAATAATTAAATAACAATAATTCAAAATGCAATTCAATATACTGATTCTAATCCAAATTTATATTTTGAAATTTAATTTTAATAATTTATTTGAATTCTAGTTATATTAAAAATATGAATTACATAAATTATTTAACTTTTATAACAATAAGGTGTGGTAATTCTTCCCTGTATTTTATACAAAATTATAATTGAATGTAAAAGCCTATATGTTTTAAATAAATATTGTGTAAAAAACAAATATGATTTCAAATAGTACTATCTGAAATTTATACTTAATTTTTATAAGCTTCACAAATTATTTTACGAAAATTTTTATTTCTAAAGCACCCCTTTGAAATACCTTTTGCATCGAAAATTTTTCATATTATGCAAATAATTTTTCACTGAAAATATTTTTAACTGTAATAATAAAAGACAAAAATTTACTTGAAGGAAGCCAAATAATAACTGACAGGTGAAAATAATTACTCCCTAACCAAATAATAACTCTTTATTTAATGTATTATATGATTATTTATTCTGGAAAATCTTCCACAGTTTCGGACATTATTTTATTCTAATTTGCTTTAGGACTTTTCTGTTCGACTGCTTTAGGACACACTGACTCTCGAAAAGGCCCATCCAGAACTGCTTGGTTCTGCGACGCATTCCACTATCGTCTAAAACAGTGGATGCACTCATGAAACCCTTATGCATTTGCAGCCCCATACGTTGACCACCCGCACATATTCGGACTCATTGCGCCTACATATGCTGCTTTACTCGTTGCTTTCACCCCCTTCATACTTGCTTCTTAGAAATGAATAAAAGAAAAATGGAAAAATCAGAATGTTTAATTTAACTTTAAATTTGATTTTGTATGTAACACATGAAAAAGCACGATGACTGTTCTCTTTGAGAAACGGTTGAATACTAACTTTTAGAATGATCTACAAGCTGTTTAAAACGCAGCAAAAGGAAACATAAGAGAATATTTTCCTTTTATTTTTTATGTGCCTTTACGATATTGCATGCCTCAAATAGCAGAACCCTATATATGGCCTAAGACAATGTGTCGGAAGGCGTAGCGCCTCAGAAATTTTGATTTTCTCTTAGTGTAAATTAATATTTATACTTAATTGTCTAAAATTGTATGTATCAAGAAAATATTGTTCTGCTAGCATATTAACCTTTAAAGGGCCGGGTTTTGAGGTTTCGAAACCTCCCAAATTCATGTCTTGTATCACCCATCAACTATGTACAATGTTCCTATCATGGACCGAGCCGATATATCGGCTTTCCGGCCCTTTAAAGGTTAATAGAAATACATTTATGATTATCAGGCATAATTTGAAACCATATAATACTTTATATACTTCTTTGAACAAATTTACGAAGAGAAAATTGACGTTATGACGTTTTGTGGCACCCTTCCAAGCCCATATACACCCCTTAAAGTGGTACGTGATTGGCCTGTCAAATAATGAAATTGTTATCAATATCCGATGACCCGATAAATAGACTTATTTGAAAAATCATTTGATGAATTTAAACTTGTGTAAAATAATGTAAAATAATAGTAATGCTTTCGTGAAAAAAATGTATAGAAAATTTGCTTTTTATACACTAATTAAAAAATCGCAATGCTACTATTTTTTGCATCAATCTAATGTACGCCTCAAAATAGTATGAATTGACAATATATTAATTATGATGTTATCCAATGTCGAAACAATTGTATTTCTGAATTTTAAATACAGTGAAACACAAAGACAAGAAAAATTACCTACGAATCTGTATTTAAAAAATGCTTTATTTCTATTTTCAAAGCATAAACATTCATTATATGAAATAAAATTAATAAAATAAATTTTTTATTTCTCTTTAAAAAGAATTGAAAATTTATTATATTTAAGGTTTTGAGAGAAGTGAAATATTTAATAATACTCCATAATTTCCTAAATGATTAGAAGCTTGTCCAGCTACTGGATTATTTATATTAGTCTGTAGACCTTGATTGCCGTTGTTAACTTGAGTGAGACAGTTAATTCCTGGTCTAGTATTATCACTTGCACTCGGAACAATATTTGTTGACGTATCAGATACGCTACTAATAGGAGCTAACGTCGTTGAAGCTTTTGTTGAAGATTCAACATGATTTTTTAAAACTTTATATTCTTCAGGTAAATTGGCTTGAAGATGTTCTCCAAAATCATAAGTAAACACTTTTAGTGCAATGAATCCACCTTTACCTGGCTTCTTTCTATAATATAAACCGGCACCAGATAATGGTATAGATGGGTTTGTCGTAATATTTTGCATATCAATAAAAGGAATTGTACTTTGACCAATGTCATACTCTAAACCAGATGGCTCAAATTTTACATATTGATTAGGTTTCGATCTTGTAACAGTACCTATGGCTGGTCGAGTAGGTATATCAAGATCTTTGATATTTATTTGATCACTGTAAATAGTATTATTTTTGAAATAAGATAATATTCATTAAAATTGACTAAAAATAAATTATTTCATATTACTGCCATTGTAAATAAAGTACTCACTTGGATGATGGAGAAATAGTAGGTGTATAGCTATTTGTTGATAATTTTCCAGTGGTAAAATCCAGTGGTGCTGAATAAATTTTCAAATGTATACGTTTATATTTTTTTTCATATATTTCAGAACTAAAAGATAATCCAATTAATACATGATCTGATTGAGCTTCTAGGTCATCTAGATTAATTCCTCTGCTTTGATCCCATATAAGAGTGTGAACATCTGTATATAAACAAATAATTCATTATGACGACACCAACTATAAATTTTCTTACGAACAAACACAATTGGCATAGGAATAATGATATTTAAATTTAAAAATGCGAACTTACTCTTAGGATTATAATTAACTGGTACCCAAGAAACTGTAGATTGGTTTATATTTCCGTTTGGTAATAATTGTCCTTCTTGAATCTGTATATGCACTGTGTTGTTTTGTTTTATTAATCTTGCTCCTGTCACGACACTGTAAGTAAAATTAAATTAACTTTTTAAGTTCCAGTTTAAAACAGTTATGTTCTTTCTACGATTAAACTTTTTAAAAACGTACTAATTATCCTTATATCTTGCCATGCTAGGTTCTAAACTAAAGTATCTTTCTGATTTAGAACTAGTGTCAGCACAAATGCATAAGCACGTGTCACATTGTCTTGCAAATGAATTGTGATACGTTGTTTTAACAACGTTCGTAGAACACTTTTCTTCCTTCGATCCATACAGTTTACCATATTGATTTTCAACATATTGATATCTTCTCGTACTATTTTTTTCCTATTATATTATATTTAAAAAATGTTAATATGTTTATTAATTTAGTTACTTCGTAAATAATTTCACTTACTGAAGGGCAAACATATATGGTTAAACCTGCAAATGTAGACATACAGTTATATAAATATCCATCACAACTACGTTGATACGCGCATATTTCTGTATTGTAGTAACATCTGCCTATAGTTTTTTCTGAAGGTGTCTTATAGTCATGACATTTATTCCAACAACTGTCATCTGTGCTTATATCGTACTCATTTACGATGTAATCTTGGAATAGATGTTTTAGCTCAGTAAATGTAACACCTAGTAACATGAAAAAAAAACCATTTCACTTCAATTGTACGGATTATAAATTTTTGTTTCACTAATAATTTCTTAATTTTTTACTTTGAGTGATTGTTACAATATTCTTGAAATTTTTCGTTTAAAAACCTTCGAAATTTGATTATGTAACAGTGAAATAAATAAATAAATTCTATAATTCTATAATGTCTTTTTTTACTTGTTCAATTTTACTAAATATTATTAAGTGATCCAAATATTTATTATAATTACAATAATTTATTCAATTATAGTAATTATATAATATTTTTTAGTTTCTAAAAGAAACATTAATGTAACCCTTTTCGATTTTTCTTCCTTTTATTTTTACATCATTATTTTTATAGAAATAAACAAAAAATTATTTCCAAAAAATATGAATAAATAAGTTAAAGACGCATAAAACTTATAAAATAAAAATCTTTTTACTAAATAGTAACAAAATTTCAAATTAAATTTACCATCTAAGTGCTGTACTGGATCGTCTTTCCACAATTCTCTAGATACAGCAGCCATAGCTGTTTTAAAGGTATTTATTGTTTTATTAATACGATTAGCAAAGTCATATTCCAATTTTTCTATGTGACCTTCATAGTGACCTAATAAATTAAAAGTGTTAAAAAACAATATTTTTAAATAAATCTTATAATTCTGTAAAGTAGTATCCACTTCACGAGAATTTATTTTTTATTTATATAAAATATACCTGCTTTATATAAAGTTAGAAGTTGAAAACTAAATTGCATCGTTAGGTAACCTTTGATTTCTGTGTATGTGATTGAATTTAAAATGTTATAAAGTAATTGTTGTGGACTTTTGTGGATTTTTGCAGACTTTAAAAAAATCTGCAAGAAAATGAAAGCAAAATATTGAAAGTTTTGTTAAAAACGATTTGAAAATGTAAAATTTACGTCTTTTAACATAAACAAACGTTTATTAAGGATTGTCATTACTAAAAGATAAATATTCAGGGAAACAAACCTCCATATGGCGAATTAATAAATGAATGGCACTAGGTGTTATTCCATCACTTAATGTCAAAAGTGTATGTATTTCATCAAGCAAATAATTCAATCCGCATGTATCTTCAGATATTGTTTTAACTGCGAAATCTTTGAGGATATTACGGTCAAATTTTTCGGGCTCCTCAACATAGCGTAAAAAGTTGTCGTAAGATTTACCTACATTCAATGAATTTACAAATATTATAGATAATCGACGATTGAGTTCAACTAATCCGGGTACTGTCTCCGCAATCTTATTAGTAAGTTCATCTTGTACATTTCCTATATCTGCTTTGAGTTGTTCTGTACTCTTTGAAAGATACTTTAACTGAGATATGATATTTATGCTAGCTGGAAGTTTATTAAGATTTTGATCTCCTATTGGCTGATCATGTGAAATCAATTTGGAGTATTCAACGTCTTGCCACAATTGTCTGGCTAATACGATGATGTTAGTTACTACACCAATTGAAACTGCTGTAATTGTGATAGGCTCAAACGCCAAAATGGTCTGACATAGGAAGCTTAAAAGCACGAAGTGGGCTAACCATGACAAGTTAGCCATTGCTTAATCTGTTATTTAAAAAATCCAAAAAGTTGTAAATTCCTCACTGTTTGTTCTAAAAAATTGAAAAATTTTAAATATATTAAAAAGTAACTACAACTGTAAAAACATATTAAATAAAACTAATATTTGGCTTATTTTACGTGAAGGAAAAAAATAGTATTAAATACATTTTTTAATTTAACATTTTTTTATAAATTATAAATTTAGTTATCTTTTTTATATTATTCATTTTTAAATTTATTTATTTTCAAAGTACTACAATATGAAAAATATAATTACTTAAAAGTATATAATGCAAACCTTATATAAAAAATACATAACGTATGGTAAGAAACTGAAAACTATATTTTCTAACATGAATTATTTAAACAATGAAGTTATTACAATATAAAAATAGAGAGCACGTTGTAACTAATTTTATGACTTCGTGATCACTACGTAAAGTAATAAACTTAAAAAATAAAAAAACGTGTTTGCGCAGCAATTTAATATTTTTATATTTTTCATTTCTAGCATAATTTATTAAGAAATTGAATAATAATTGTACTATTTACATTACATTTTAAATTTTAATTAGTAGCCTTGGAAAAGTAGTTAGTTCATCATTAATATACATTTTTATGTATTTTAATTTATTTTGTTTATACCAGAAAAACTCTTCAAGTAACGGCCCTAATGGTTCTATATCTAATCATAAAACATTTCAGTCATCGTCGAAGTAGCAATAATCTACTATTTATTATCAAAACGCTCACTCTTTAATAGGTAAATTAAGTCTCTTAAAATCTAACTTGCATCAGTTATCTCAGGTACCAGACATTATTATGTTTACGGAGACTTGGCTTCATCAGGACATATGTTCAAGCGAATTAAACTTACTGAATTATCAAATTTTTAGGCAGGATCGTAATTTCGATTTTCTTGGTGTATCTAAAGGTGGAGTAAACGTTTTAATTGCTGTAAGGAAAGATATCATGGCTGAAAAGATTACAGTTGTTCCGAAGTCAGCTGTGGAGCACATATCCTGAATGGTTTGATTACGAGCTTATTGATGCAATTCGTGACAAAAAGAGAGCTCACTCTCGATGGAAAATTATGCGTGATTTCGACGATTATATTAAATTTAAAAAACTGAGAGCGGTTTGTAATCGTGTACAAGACTATGCCATTTACAAAAGACTTCGGAATAAAAGAGGAGAACAGTTAAGGTGGTGGGAGAAGGTGTGCCTGTATCGTACTGACGATGGCCAGCAGGCACACCAATGGCCGAAACACATCCTTTATTTAATACTTATTATACTTATATTCTGTTCAATTTTAATAGTGAATTATGTAACAAGGGGCAAAAGTACCAGATTTTTCCCGCGAGTGGTTTACTGCCCGAACAAGAATATTTTTCCCGAGAGTGTGTTTACTGCCTGAGTAAAGCGAGGGCAGTAATCACAAGAGGGATAAATATTCTTGTAAGGGCAGTATAATCCCCCAAATGAACTATATACTTTTGCCTCGAAAGACCACTTTTTTGATCCTTGAAATGTGGGGTCGAAACAATTTTACTTATGCTCCGTTAATTTTACTTTTGCCTCGCAAATTTTCTCTTGATCTCAAACAAGTGTAGCCAATTCGAATGAAATTCGAAGCAATGCCCACTATTTATCCTTCATTATTAAAAACCTTATGCAGTAATCATGACCACGAAATTACTTTTAATTTTTAAATTATATTTTTGTTATAGATTTTATTATATATATCTTCCTATATTATATAGTTATATCGACCCCTTTCCGATTCAGCCCCCCCCCCCTTCCCCCCCCTTCCCCCCACTCTCCCCCCCCCCCCCCACAGCCCCCCTACAGCCTCCTCCACCCTGTAATTTTTAGGAATCTATTATATCTTATAAAATAGGACCTATAAATGAAAACATTAATTTTTAAGTGAAAAAATTAATAATAAAAAATTCGTAATGAAATCGTATTTTGATTCTAGAAATTT
>JAPYZA010015296.1:1661-11851 GCA_030522685.1 Eupelmus azureus | reverse complement strand
TCTACATCTGCCGGAAGGAATATTTTTTCTATTACATCAGATAGCGTTACAGTATTCCCATCACACGTATAAGACCTTAATATTTATGAACAGTTGCAAATCTTAATAGCTCATTACTCAATTTTAATGTAACAGATAACGAAAATAGGTAATTTAATCTACAACTGTTTTTTTGCCTGAGGTAAAATTTGAAATGTCATCACTGAAGGTACATACGTATTCTGAAATATATTTTTTCTGGCAGGTGCTCAATTGCAAACAAAAATAAAATCTTAAAAAGTTTCTTAAATGTTGTTTATTTACGTTTAATGAAAAGATTGTTTAAATGATTATTGCAAGCCCAACCAAGTATTTTTTTAAACTGTAAAAATGTGGCTATAAGTAAATAAAATACTTCCTAGAAGAGTGTCAGGGTATTGGACCAAGGATTTTGCTTAAACTTTGGAATATGATTTCAAATATCATAATATGAAGAAAATCAGAATTTCAGACCCTTACGCTCTGAGAAATTCAAGTTATTCATATTTTTGGATTTATTTTAAGGAAATATTGAAATCATTTGCTTTTTGCAGAATTAAAATATTCTTCCTTAAAAAATTATAACTGTATAAAGTTAAAGGACAAAAATATACCAAAACTGAAGCTCCAATTTTACTTATTATTTTATACATTTTTTGATACCTAACTATAAACTGCAATAACTTTTAAATGAAGAAGAATATTTTAAATCTGCAAAAAGTAAACGAAAACTTGTTTATTTTAGTTTAATTTTATGTATTTACAGATACTTACTAGACTTTTCTAAGTTGAATAAAAAAGGATTGAAATATGGCGAATATCTTGAGTTTTCTAAAGCGTTAAGGTTTAAAATTCTGGTTTTCTTCATATTTTGATATCTGAAAACATTTCCCAAAATTTGAGCTAAATTCATGATCCGGAATTCTGATCGTTTTGTTGTTAGTTTGACTTGCAATGATCATTTAAACCATCATTTAATCTTCCACTAAAAGTGAACTGCTTCTTCTAAAATCATCTGCACTGTTCATTAAGTTTATTAATTGTTACAAATTTCAGTGTATATGACTTCTGCTGGATTTGCTTTCAGTCAGGCCACAATTTTGCCTGTAGTTCTCGATTTAATACTACCGTTGAATGAATCTAGAAAAAAAATCTTAATAGTGAGAGCAGAATATTTTATAGATCCATTTGAATATTATTATCAACTTTACATATATTATTCAATCGCCACTATTGTTAGTGTTAGCGTATTAATGAGTATTGATACTACGTACTCAACAGTCGTTCATCAAAATCTTGGATATTTGTCTATTGTGAAGTAAGATGTCTTTAATTTTCCTAATAGAACTTTCTGGAGAGTTTTTCTTTAGTTTCAATATAGTATGTACTAACATTACTATTTCTATATAATAGATAATTACGTTTAATTATACTATGTATTTTAAAAGTATAAAAACAGCAAATAATCTTGGAAGGAACCATTTTTGGAGGATTTGATCAACGCAAAAATTTTAGCATTTTTGACGCCTAATTAAATGGTGACCTTAATTATCCTTTTTTTTATGTGAACCCCTTTCATTGGGAAAGATTCGATAAAAATTGATATACCTATCGGAAAAATGGTGTAAATACACACATAAACCCTTATGAGGATCTCACCGGGGTTTATCGGGCCCTTGCAACCAAGCTATTTTTGACCACGAAAAATGAGAATGCGGAAAATTTTTGATCTAGATATGACTTTTATCAATTAAAAGTTGGACCTTCCAAGGTTTTAAATAGTAAAAGTACCTATACTTATGAATTCATCTGCTATTTTATGGTAATAGCAACCTTGCTAAAATCATTTAATTATGATAAGTCGTACGCAATCAGTTTAATACTATCAAAAAAATGTATGTATAAAATGGCTCCGATAGCCTCTTAAAGTGAGGGGTATTCATTTAATAAATCATACTAACATGGAAATAATCATAAAGATCCTGGTAAAATTGAAGTTCAAAATCAAGAATCACTATTCGATCGAGCGTCAAAAATACTACATTTTTTAGAATTTATCTGCATTTTATCCCGATAATTTTAGAATATATATTATATTAAATAAATATATTATTGAATTACAGGCATCGTTTACATGTAGCAACTAAGCATCAACATGAAAATAATGATATCGTTTATAAATCGATTGTAAAAGCTATACAATTGCATAAAATTTCCTTACAGTTAAGTAAAATAAAATATTTTTAACATGTTTTTTCAAATCATTAGACGTGCAACTGTCGTAAAATTTTTATTTGAATTAATCCGGAAAATATAATTCTATCTGGGAATTTTTACTGGATTATAAAAATGTATTTAGATTATAATAATGTAATTAAAATATTGTTATAGCTTTGTTGATCTTATTGAGTCATCATATTCTGTATCTATTCTTATACTCATTGGTTGTTTTATAGTAGCATTAAGTCTTGGAACAGTAATAGTAAGTAAAAACATTAAAATATAATCAGTAAACTGTAATCTCATTTGCTAGTAGAAGTTAAAACTATGCTAAAAGTTCATTTTAATACTAGCTAAACTAAACCAAAAGTATAATTTTATTGACTTCACCTAAAGCAAATTAACTATGAGACAGACTCTTAACCTTTAGAGGGCCGGGATTTTGGGGAGAAAATTCTGAAAATTAGGACAAAAGATATCTTATATCATTGATTGAACATAGACAAAGTGTCGATAAGGAGGTGAGCCAATATTTTGGCTTTTCGGCCCTCTCAAGGTTAACGGACTTAACATCACTTATTATTATTTCACCCGTAAATTGTGATTTTACGTATTTTTTCACATAGTGCACTTTATTTTGGTTTTACAAAAAATTTGACAGTGCCTAGAGCCACGCAGTCAGTTGAAGGTTAAGGATTCAGCCTTCTTAATAAAAAATCTTAAGTTTAAATCTTTAGCTTTTAACCATACTAAAAATACAGTTCAGCTGTCTAAATTCTAAAAAGAAACTTCTGTAGATTTAAATAAAAAAGTATCATTGTTTATTTTTAAAATTATTTAATTCCATTAATTTATTACTTTATTTAATTATAATATCAGCTTCAATTAAATAATCATCAATTTTATATTTAACATTAAAAGTATACCACCGCAAATTGTGCAAGTGCTAAACCATGCCAAACTATACTAAAATGGAGCAAAATGTCTTAACACGATTAATTTAGCTATGTTTTTTATAATGTTCATGCAGGAATAGTAAGGTGGTTATTTGTTTCGTAAGACGTTTTTCCGTGATATGAAAAGTCGCACGAGGCAAAAATCACTTTACGCACCAGTATCAAACCATATTTTATGCTACGAGAGCCGAAAAACCATCCTAAGGGACCCAGTCTGTGTTAAACTTTAAATAAGTAACAAACTTTTTATTTTTAAAAATTGTAAAACATAATTTTAAGTAACGTAAATTTGTTGTACTTACTATATACGTCTCATATATCATTTTGAAACTTAACCTTGAATTTTGGCTTCTGTATCCACTTACCACGGATTTTTGAGCAGACTGATTCACCAAACTACACAAGACTGAGTTTAGAATAATTAATTGAAACCTGTACTACAGACACTATCGATAATTTTTTTGAAAAAAAAAAAATAATAACTAATGGTTAGATGCATTTATCATGCGTAACATTAAGTTTTAAACTCATTATCACTAATATTTTGCACATATGTGATTAAGTATACAAAAACTGTAATTTTACATTACCTAATATTATGTTCTGCAATTTTTTAAAGTAAAAAATTTATTTATTTTTATAAAGTTGAACTCCGATTGGGTTCCTTAAAGTTAGAATTTTAAGTTTAGAGTGGCATAAATACGTTTAATTGCAGTTAAATACAACAAGGAATATTTAGTATATGAATTATTTAAATTCACCAGAGTTCGTTATTATAATTTATTAATTATTATTATTGTAGACCATGGAGTATATTGGTAAAACATTCGAAGTTATAAGATTTACTATGATGGAAATAGGTATATTGATACTTATGTTTTATTTAAATTATCCAGGACAACAAATTTTGGATCACAGTTCGGATGTTTTTGTACAAAGGTAAATTTACTATTAACTAGAAGAGTATTCGAGATTTAGATCTCGGATTTTTTTGAAACATTGAAAATAGTATTTGAAAATTATATTTTGAAACAATAGTAGTGTACAGTGTATAAGCATAACTAATTGTTACTATAAAAGTAGAATTACGGATGGTTTTGAAAATATTAAATCTTGATCTAAAGATTCATTAATAGTAACATTCAAATGTAAGAATAAAAAATACCATCTTAATTAACGAAAATATTTGAAATATTTAATTGTCAGTTACATGAATGAGTGGTACTTTATACCTCAAAAAGCGAAAATGTTAATAAGAATTATGATGCTACGATGTCTTAAACATTCCGCCTTAACAGCTGGGAAACTATACGTTTTGAGTTATCAAAGCTATGGAAATGTAATTAATTTAAATTAGTAAAAGTATAAATAAGCTTTCTTTAATTTTATTGTTAACTAACGATGTTTCAGATAATTAAAACTACGTTGTCTTATGTCACAGTAATAGCTTCTATGAAAAACTGAAATCTGGATAATTAAGCAATAAGATATGTTCGAATGTAATACTTGAAACATTATTCGTTGTGAATTATGTATAGAGAAAATTGAAGTTGAAAATTAATATAAATTTTGACTTTGTCAGACCATTTTATTTTTAATATTGGCATAAATTAAAGGGTTAAAAATAACAGGATGTAAGTTTACGGATTATTTAAAAAAATGTTTGCATTCCCTTAAAAAATATTTTTTACTTTTAAAAATAGTAGTACATAATGTGTTGGTTACTATTAAATTTTTGTGCTTACTATATACATATTATAAATCATTTTTAGTATTTGAGTGATCTATATTCCTAAACCTTAAATTTTGGCTTTTATACCCACTTATCACAGATTTTTGAGCCGATTTGAGCTTTAAGAAAATTATCGATTACATATGAGTTACAGCGAGGACGTTTATCAAGAGAAAATTTAAAAAAAAATAGATAAATGCCATTAAGTAAAATTTTCTTATTTTCGGACTTTTTATACTTTAGTATATCTATGTCTATATGAAAAGTATACATCTCAAAACAGAAATGATGAATCGATCTAGATTTTTCAATAATGTTCTTGAATATAAAAGATAATTTTGCTCAAATTTTTCTACAATTCTTCATTTTATTAAATTTTATAAATAACAGACTATATATTATAATAACTACCTTAAGAACAATATAAATCCTAATCTAGATAACATTTTGGCATATACTTGTCTTATTTATTTGATATTTTTTTTACCTCTCTAAAAGAACATATCTACAGTATGATTTATTTAAAAAAGGCTTGTGCTCTCAAGTTTATTGTTCTTTCATGTTTTTCTGGGAGAAAATTAACTTTAATTGATCAGACGATATCAGTTGTTAATATTTTAAATAAATTAAAAATACTAAATTTTATTTAAAATTTATTATAATGATTACTTACCTAAAAGTTTGGAAAATCATTTTAAGTTAACTCTATGTATATAAATATTTCAAAGGCCTTCAATAAAGTGAATCTAAAATAATATAGTAATCGTGCAAGTCCCTGGGAAATTATCTTCTCTAATAAAGTCTTATTTATCAGATCGCTTACAGGCTATTTCAACAAGTTTGTCTTCGTCGATTACTTCTGGAATTTCGTAAGGTTCCTGCTTATTCCTGCTTATACTCACTATGTTTGATTGTATAAAAATAATTGTATCGTTATTTAGTAACCTGATCCTCCGTAGTTTCAATATATTGTAGGATTTGTTGTGAAAGTAATGAGTCTGTGAAAAATCTCGGAATCCAGGACCGCCTGATTACCCGATTGATAATTAAATTATTTTAATTACAAGTAATTACGTTATTATTTCTAAATCTTTCTTATTTTTAAGAATAAAGTATGTTTTTTTCGGCGTATGTAAAAATTCTACAAGTTATACTACAGTACAAGGTATATTGTATCCCCTCTACTGAACGGTAAATTTCAATAGATAAAGAGCTTCTACAGTGTGTTGGCGCTTATACGCTCTAGTCAGTGTTCAGTCAATCCGTGGCTTTTGATATAAGGACTTCATGCGGCTTGAAAGAAAATAGAGTATTTATTTGTAACATTTCTTTTTTTTAATTGCTATTATTTATAAAATAGAATACTTCATGTTATCAGCATCAATCACTACATAATATTTTGATAAGATATTACAATTAAAATGTGAATTATTAATATTGAATTATTATAATATTCTTAATTTTATTTCTATCGTAAAAAAGAAACATATTAAAACTGTGTTTTTCAGATTAGATTTATATAATTTGGATGTTTGATAGATTGTATAAATGTAGTGTATGGATGTTTGATAGATTGTATAAATGTAGTGTATAACTTCTGTTTTCATTACTGATAATTGTGTATGCTCCTACCACTTTGAAAATTGCAGGTAAATCTTTTTACGTACTTAATGAGTTACTTTGAATGAATCATCTATATATAGGTATTCAAATGTTGAATATTTGTGAAAAATTTTAAAAAATGTGTATGTTTTAATATAAATATAAATAAATAAATATATATATATATATTTAATATTAATATATTAATATATAAGACAAATTACATTAATGAAGTTAAAATATATAAAAATGTATTTCATATATAAGGTGAAACTTTATTTTCAACTTTAATTCGTTTTGAAGTATCAACTTAGTTATAACGAGATTATATATATATATATATATATTGTTATCCAAGCTGAGGATAGGATTAAAATTGGACTTAAAGTGTTTTTACAGAAAGTCATTCTTAAAAAATAATTTGCTTATTTACACATATTCTTTCACAAAATTTTTCAACGAAAATATGCATTAACAGTATATATTAAACAAAAATTAAACAAACAGAACAATTGAATATTACTTTTATAGCGTAGATTCACTATATCTCTACACTAGATATATTATACATATAGAGCACTTGCACCATCAACTAAAGTTTTAGCAATTTTTAATATATCCGAATAAAAAAAATTATATTTCCCTTACGAGCACGCATTATATTCTATACTGTGTATTATTACCTTGTATTTATCATTTATTATTGTGCTTATATTACTTTATTATAATCTATAAATTGAATGATAAAAATTTTAGATATATATAGAGGGTTCAAAGCCAAAGGAAACCAAGTCCATTTTTACATATGCTTTAGAAAATGCAGTAGTGCAACTAACTAATGTTTAATTCTAAAGATCAATATACATATTTACATAAATAGTATTTGGGCAGTGCAGAATCCAAGAATAACTAATTCTGTAATGTTGAAATTTCAGAAATATACACCTTTCTTCACTAAAAAAGACTGTTTTTCAAAATGAACTTGGCTCCCTTTGGCACTGAGCCCTCCATATATTACCTATAAGATATTATAAATTCAATGAATTTGAACATTTTAAAAAGGAAATGATATGATTTAACTTTAAAAAATCTTTTTTTTTACATTAAAAGCATACTCTTCTAGCAGCTGACGTTCGATTCAGTTCACTAAATTAATAAAATTCATTGATGATTTATGATTTATATTCATTTACAAGGTTCCGATTCAAGCTCCAATTTTCACTATATGAATACAAGAAAAATTGTGAAAGTAACAAGATATTTTTTGTATATTCACCAGTTTTCATTGCATGTTGTATATATATTCACATTAAGAAATATCCAATAGTATATTATTCGACTATTTGCTTTATATGTAATCTACATCTTTATTTCGATCTCTGCGTGAAAATAACTTTTAGTTATGGAAAAAATAGAGTGACACAAAAATAAAAGTTTTATTGTTAATATAAAAGCATCTTAGAAAATTTAGATTATTTATACATTAATTTCTAAAAAATATTACTAAAATTTAATAAATTATCAGAATTTTTTAACGGTTGTGCTAACCAAAGCAAATTGGTTGAAATAAAATTTAATTTATAAAGGTAGACTTGTCCAATGAAATTATTTCAAGCTGTAGAAAATATTTTTATATCGTATATGCAAATTGTTCAGCTACAACAGCTATGCATTACTAGTGATTACATTGAAACAATTAAAATCTTGTACTATAGTTCAACTTCCTGAAATTATAGAGTTATTAGAGATGCCGCTCTCGCTGCATACAAAATTAGAAGTCGTGGAACTTAAAAAAATCAAACAAGGAAGTAGAAATGTGAGAGTAGTTAGTTATGTTTATATAAACAATGGATAGAAAAAAAGTAGAAGAGGTTTACAATAATACGTACCTACGAATAAATACAGTATTATTGACTGTTACAGGTTTATGGCCATACAGATCTCAAAATGAAAAATTTTTGTGCAGATTGATTGTGTTTACGACTATGTTATTATGTCTATTTCCTAACGTATGTTCTGAGATTAATTGACAAATTGAATCATATATCTGTCTATAAATAATAGATATTTTTATCAAGTTATATACGTATAACTAAATATACTTACAGTGTAAATTTTTAAAATAAAAAAAAATCATAATATTTAATTAAAATTTTCGATTTATTCAAATTTTAAATTAACTATTATTTTTAGACCTTTATATGTAAATTAATCAATTGTTCATAATTCAAGGCTAATGCTGTTCGAATATGGTGTGGTGTGGATTTTCTACTTTGCGGAGAGAATATAGTGGCATCTCTATATTCGGTAGTAATAATGATAAAATATTATACTACTGTTTTAAAACAACCTGAAGTAAATTTGTTTGTCTCTACTGAAAATTATTTATCCAAAAGGTTTTTTAATTTTTTGATTTTTTATATAGCTAGTTAAAATACACCAACAAGTGACAAATATTTGGACAACTATAACTAATACAGATGAACGATCAATTTTGATAGATTATGCTACACACGGCAAAATACTGTCCATTGGTTACGTTGGTACACATTTATAGTTAGATTATTTGAATAATTATATTATTATGTCCATTTTTGATACTACTAATTTTTCTAATGAAATTGTGATATTTTTGAAAAATGTATTTTTAAATATGTTGCAAATGAAATTATTCATTGCTAAGCCACTTTTTTATATACTGCGTGTCAAAACTATAGAAACACCATGAAATTTTCCATTTAAATCGTATATTTTCGATCATCTTCAAAATCACATAACTTTAGAAGGAAATGTCGTAGAAAAAAATGATAAAAAGCAAATTAAAGTAGATTTAATTCTCTAGAAACCGTATTTTCTGTTTCTTCTAAATGTTACTAGGAGAGCCGTGATGGGTGATTGAAAATATTTTAAAAATTAACTTTAATTTATAAGGGAGATTTTTTAATCAACGTGGTTTTATAGTTATGACATACTCGCGGGCTATGAATAAGTAATTTTTCAAAAAATTCATACACACTACTTTGAAAAGTATGAAATTAAAAGAACGTAGCCGTTGAGTGGGGTTTGCCCGACATTTCCTTTCAGTTACGTGATTTTAAAGATGATCTAAAATACACTCATTTAAATGGAAAATTTCACGGTGTTTTTATAGTTTTGATACGCACTGTATTTTAAATTTAGAAATTTGTGTTATTTCTTTATTCATCCTTTTGAAAAATGTTTACTTATATAATTCTTATAACTTTCAGTATACATGATTTCGGCAGGGCTTGTTTTTAGTCAAGCACCGATTTTACCAGTTTTTCTTGACTTTATTTTTCCATTAAATCATTCGAGACAAAAAATATTAGTAATTAAAGGAGAATATTTTTTCGATCCATTTGAATATTATTATGAATTATATGTAGCATATTGTATAGCCGCTGTTGTAAGTGTAGCTGTTTTAATTAGTATTGATACGGCATACTCAGCAGTCGTTCATCAAAACCTTGGAATTTTATCTATTATTAAGTAAGATATATTTTTAAATAGTTAGTTTATTTAAATAAAGGGCTAAATGAATGTTAATAAGTTTTACCATAAAAATACGAACTAAAACTTATATAGCTAAACAGATATGTAAATTTACTTACAATTTATTTGAGAATTTGGACTTTTTGGTA
>JAPYZA010015288.1:0-11335 GCA_030522685.1 Eupelmus azureus | reverse complement strand
TTAAATGCCTGTAGAAGATAATTGTCAAGTAATTTAGATATTTTTACGGGGTTTTTAGTCACATGAGATTTTGGCATGAGATCTCACCTCAGATCTCACTTGAGATTTTTTAGTAGAGATAAGCACGGAGCCGCAGCCCTCAAGATAGGCCGTGAAGTCAGCGGAGGGATCGTCGCCTGGATCTACGCCAAGCCCTCATGACCCGGCTCATGAGGAGATGCGGCGGAAAATGGCTGAAAGGGCCGAAGAGAGGCGATGCGCCCAGAAGCAAGGGGCGATTCCGCGACACCTGGGGTCCCTCAGCCCGCCTGAGATCCATACCGTAGCGCCGGCAGAGAAAGAGGAAGAGAGTAGGGAGGAGAGAGAAAGAGAGAGAGAGAGTCGCGAGGCCGAGAAAGAGCTGGAGGAATTCCTGGCCATCGACGCCACCAGCGTGCCAGTGGAGCTGTCCCCTCCGCGAGTCTCCCCCGCTTCTAGTCACTGGGAACCAATGGCGTGACCGAGGAAGGAGGGAGAAGTAGATAAGGCAGATGAACCCACGACGCCAGTGGACCGATGAGGACTACGTCCCGTTGCGCAGGACTACGGCCCCGCTCGCCGACACCGCCAGGCCCACCAGTAGCGCTTAGAAGGGAGGATCCCGGGGAAAGGGAGAGTCGGGCCAACGTCAGCCAAGGGGCCACCCCCGCCGCACCTCGGGCCTTATCTTTGATGACTTTTGAAACATCTGCTAATTGTTATATTCTATTTTATATAAATTTTTATATTTTGTTTTATAAATTTGTATTTTTGTTTTATATTTTGTATATTCAAAGGCGATGTACAGTTATCATTAATCTTATCGACAATAAATACAGTTTAAATCAAATCTCTCTCTCTCTCTCTCTCTCACACACACACACACACACACACACACACATACACACACACACACACACACACACACACAATCTCTGTTACACATCTCATTTTTAATCAAGCCGTTTTAAGTATACTGTTCGTTTAAATAGAAGCAAATGTGTTTTATTTGTTTATAATTAACCAATATAACTTGATCCTGATTATTTTTTGTATGTTTATCGATAATTAAAAAAAAAACAGGCTTACTTATTGATGAAATAAAACGTGATAATGATCCAACTATAAAGACCAATGTTTATGAACTAAATATGAATGTTTGTTAAATTAAACTGATAATTAATCTGTTTTCCTATTGATAATGATAATATATGTATGCATTTAGGTATATCATTTTTCTCTAACTAGGAAAGTGTATGACTGTCGGGCACAAACCTTGATGAAACTTTGGGCTATGTTTTTAGGAACCGAAAATTTGTAGTGTTTCGAAAAACTCAAGTTATTAACATTTGTGGTGTTATTTTAAGGAAAATATGAAAAAATGTATTTGTACATGTATATTTAATTATAACTTACGCATTGTGCAAAAAAAAATTGCTGCTCTCTTAAAATATGTAACCAACATGTTGTGATGTGACCAGCATGCTTCTCCAGTCTCCAAGCAGAATATGTTTAATATGCGGTTTACATGTTGCAAACATCTAGGCCACTTTCTGCTCCGGGCAAGGAGAAACAATTGGACGACATGTGAAGAATATGCGGGATATAGTTTGTTCCACGTCTTGGTTAGAGTCTGCCCACAGCCCAAGCAACATGTCGGCTATATTTAAAATTTGTGCGCGGAAAATTAGTAGAACTTTTCTGAAAATCGGACGTCACCTTTTAGTAAAATCTAGAATCTTTAAAAAATATTTTTTTAAATGATGTAATTAATGTTCACAATATAAATTTTGGATTCTAGTTTAATATTCTGTGTAGATTTCTACCTCGCCCTTTCATTTCGCTTTAAAGTCATAAACTTTTAAATTTTAAATTTTAAATTTTTCTTAAATGAATTCAATATAAATAATATTTATAAATAATATAATACCTTCAATACAAAAAAATAAGAAAGAACTAAAAATCAAATTATTAAAGTCAAAAAGCAATCAACCCAAATAGAAAATATTTATCAAACTATTTCTACATTCATCGAAAGCCGCTTCTTGATCCTGCCGATCTTTGAAAGCGTTAATGCAATTCCGGCGAGTAGTCATTAGGCACTCTCGCCTCGCCCGGCCGTAATAGCCAATGAAACCGTGTGTCGTCTACTTCGCCGCGGTGAAAGCCAGCCGCCTAGCTCGCTCGTATCTCTCGATAGCTCCTCGCTACTCCTGCTCCGTCCCATCGTATGCCAAACCGCGCGCGTAATCGCATTGTCTTCCGTGATAGATTACTATAGACGCTACGGCGTAGTCCGACGAAAACGATTACCAGCCAGGCCGAAATTCGCTTTGACCCCATTTCATTAGCCGCGCGCGCGAGTATTGCTCGGAAATTCGCGGCTCCTTATCTGGCGCTCATGCGAAGGAAAGGAAGAATTAGAAGGCGCGAAGGATACGGTAAATTTTTAAGCTTTGCAAGAAGGAGCGGTTTTAAGGAGCTCGGAGGGATGCTATATTATTCAATGGCGCTAGCGGCTCGTTACCAGAGCTCGGCCAAAATTATTTGTAAAGAAGGCAAAGGGGGAAGGAAGGAAGAGTGAAGCTAGCTAATTGAATTGAAGAAGTCTGTTGCGAAAAAGCGAGGGGTAATCTTGGGCTATTCTCTGTCTTGGGCGCGTTTCTTTTTCTCAGTTTTTTTTTCTCCCTGTCTGAAAGGGCTAATCGTTTCGGAATACGTAAGAGGTTGTAGAGACGCTACAAGACTTACCTGTTTTTGTTCGAGATTGTGTTGCGAGTGGCGCTGAAATGTAAGGTAAAGGCTCGTTTAAGCTTGAATTTAAAATAGGGAGAAAGAGTAAAAGAATTAGAAAAGTGATTGCGTCTGAATTCGTAAATTTTAATTTTCAAAATTTTTTACATTTTGAATAATGAATGTTAATATTTGTATTAAAAATTTTTAGTGTTATTTTTCATTTGCTGAAAATAGTTTCGGATAAATGTGTATACTAATTCACTGAGAGTTTGCGGAATTTCTACAAATAGATTTTGAAAAAATTACTATCTGTGTCGATAATTCGATCACAGACTAGTAACTATAATAATTTATCAGCTATACTAACAAATTTTATAAGTGAAGTGGAAAAATTTTAGATGGTAAAAATTATGTAAAACATATAATAAAAATTATTGTAAAACGTCTTATTAAAATTGATGTTACTGCACCAGGTATTACTAGTGTAGCAAATTCGTATCGACAAAAATATGTTATATGTGTTCGCGGATTATCATAATCTGCTAATAAAGTACAAAATCCCAATATAATTAAAAATTATAGATCAAGAAAAGATAATCTGGATTTTCACTTGTCCGTACGTTTCATTTTTCAAATTATCTGGTGCATGAAATAGGGAGCAAAATTGACTGCGTTTGAAGCAACAATTAGCCATACATATCTCTCGACATGATTATCTTTTGTGCCGAGAAAACTACAAAAATTATATGTTTATAGCCATTTTAAAATTAAAATGCCTATTTTTGGTTCTGGGTTCTTCGTGAAGACTGGTATTAAAATAACTTTAAAGATTTGATAACTTAGATATAAACTTTTTAGTATTTTTTAGTAGTGAGGTGGTTATCAGTCGATCAGAATAATGCGGTATTGATTTCTCATGGACGACAAAATTCTCCAAAATTAAAATTATCAAGATTGAAATGTATTCAATTTTGGAAAATTACTTAATAAACTTTTCTTAAATGCATTTTAAACAGAAATTAAAATTATAATCTAGTACAGTAAAATCCTCTGAAGTCAAATTATCAAATAATATATAAGTTTTCTCAAAAAGTATTTGTAAATATTTCGCGAAACTTCTCTCAGTATCCCAATCTTACCAATAAGTACATTTCTTTGTTCATACCACACTTAAATTAATCAATTAAAATGTTACGAGAACTGATAATGTGAAAAATATTGAAATTCAAAGAGTAGGATAGATATAATCTTAAATAAATGAATTTTAATAGCTTTGAATAACTTCGATTAAATGATATTTAACCATTAATGATTACTTAGAAGGTACAAAGATTTTAGTTATAAAATAACACTTATGATTAAGCATACAGGTACATAATTTCTTTCATAATCTCAGAATCTGTCTTTAATTCATCTAATAGTACGTTACCTATCGACTGAATATTTGTACTATTATATTCTTAACCTTTTCATTGGTACTATAATATTAGTTATTTTGAAGCAATATTTAATATTCCTTCCCATAAGTTAAGTATGAAAATATAAGTCTTAGTAATATAGAGATCTTTTAAAAATTCAGTACTGGAGCTTGTTTCGTAGTTGCTGTAAATTTTTAGAATACATTATAATGATTAATACATTACTTATTCTTAAAAAACACAAGCAATAATAACGATAATCTAAGTTTGTCGATAATCTACACACACCTGCTACTGCAATATCAGCTGTTGTGAAATTACATCTTTTAAGCCCTTGATATCATTATTATAATTTCAAACAAACCCCAAAAGATGGAGTGACCCATATGATACACTTCACCGCCCTCTGTGACGATCGATATTATCAAGTCAAGCTCTACAAACGTTTTCATTTCGTATCTTACCTACGATAATTTCACCGTCGTAAATGCTTTAATTCTAATTCAAAAATAATATCATTACAATACCGATGTTACACTGAAATTAAATTAACTGCACGTATATACAGCTCTGATTTTGATCTTCTTAAAGATTTGCCCTTCCCAAATTCGATTAGCCTCGCGAGCTTAATCGTCATTGGCGCTTCTGGCTTCTCCAGCAAGCCTTCAGCACCGTCGGCCGGAAAGCGACGCTACTTCGTTGGCGACCGTCGCGTGGTGGCTCGACGCTCGCAGCTTGCGCCCTTGCCGACCGCCGGGCGCGCCCCTTTACCACCCCCTTAATTCTCGTCTCTCCTATACCGCCCGTCAGTATAGGAGTTCGCTGACGGTAGAGACTCTGATTAGGGATCGTCGCTCTTGAGCTTCTCCGTCGTCACGGATACGGCCTCGGCGCTCACGGAGCTCGGCGTCGCTTCCGGCTCGTGGATGCCCATCCACTGGCAGCGCTTCGTCAGCTCCTGGCGGTACCTTTGTGAGGGAGTTCAATTGCTTGATTAGTGATTTAATGCGGCTAGATTGAATCCGAGCCAATTTCGGGCTGGAACGATTATTAGGCCCATTGATTGACTCGGTGATTCGGGGAAGTATTTTTTCCATTAGCAGTAACAAGCCGGTCTTAAGAGCTTGATAAAGACGATTTGATTTAGCGTTTTCGGAACAATTAGCATTTTTATGGATTGTATTTATAATTTTAAAAATAAATTATTTTGTTAAGCTCAAAATGCAATGCCGATAATTTATAAAGGTTTGAAATTAACGCAGCTTAGACTTTAGGGAAGGCTTGTACAGAACATTTATCAGTAGAATCTGAAACGCCTTTCCAATGTATTCTTACCTCGGGTGATTAATCGCGTATATCCATGGATCGATGCAAGATACCGACTTTGCAAATACAGCTGGTATCATGCTGGAGAACGGTGTTATCAACTCACTATAAAAGAAATAAACGCATTTTAAATGAGTCTTCTAATACTAAATTTTAGTTTTCATCAATTTATATCAATCCTACCGATTACCAAATGCGGCTATCATGGTGATAACGGCATAGGGTGTCCAAGAACAGACAAAGAGGAAAAAGATAGTAAAGGCCACTTTAGCGATTCTCATCTCGACACTTCGCTCCTTGTCTTGGGCAGAAAGAGATTTGACATTCATCTTTTTAGCCTGGGAAACAAAAATTAGTTGGGCATTATAATTAAGTCCGTGAAAGTACTTTACTGGGTCAGGGTTTTACGAAAAGTTTTAAAAACTTGCCTGCTCGCGGAGCATTTTTTCATGCTGTCTAACGGATTTAATTAGTTGTGAGTAAAAGTAGATGATCAGGCACATTGGAAAGCAGTAAGACCAGGCAAAGATGCATCCCACAAAAACTTTAGTATCTTGATCATCGCTAAGAAAATCGAAGCTGCAAGTCGTCAAGAATCCCTCTAAAAAGCGTAAAAATAATTTATGTTGGTCGAATAATCACACAAAAATAATTGTTGATAGAAATAAAAAATCGAGCTCAAAAAATTTTAACGAAGTCGTCTATTTTGAAATAAACTAAATATGATTTTTTATCATTACTTTGATTACTTTAATAATTACTATAACAAAATTATGTAACCTGTAGTATAGCGACCCCAAATTTGCGCAAAAGGCAAAACGGTGAAAGGCATCGTCCAGAACCACGTGAACGCCACTATAACAGCAGCCTGCTTGCCGTTAAGTCTGCCATCGATTGGACAGGAAATAGTCCTGCAAGAAAAGAGAAGAAAAAAAACGCACCACGTCATTACAGTCCCGAGTTTTTAAGGAGCCAATTGAACGAGGAAACAAGGGCCTCGCCGATTAGTTTGTGTCTCGTGAAAACAGACACACAATTGCCCCCCCCCCCTCTCTCAGCAGCAATTGTGTGTATTTTGCAAAAGAAGGCGCGCACCTGTATCGATCATAGGCGATGGCCGCGTTGGTTATAGCTGAGCCGATTCCTGAAACGCTGCCTAAGGCCGCGTAGATGTCGCAGCCAAGCTCCCAGCCGATCATTCGCTCGAGGAAGCTGCTTATTATAAGCATCGGAATCTCTAAAGCCATCACGAGATCGAACAGCGCCAGGTTTATTATGAAGAGATTCGACGGAGTGCGCAGTACTTTGGATCTGTTGGCCGGGAAGATTTTAGAATGTATGAGAGCGCCGAGGACGTGACCGAAATTAAGTTTTTCAAAAGTTCAGGCCGATTTGTATGGACGGCCGGAGCTCGCCGTAAAACTGCTGTATTCTTTGTAATTTGATATTTGAGTTTTTGTCGGAATTCGCGATGCAAAAATTGTTTATTCTGGAGTTCATGGTAAATTGTATACATTGAAATACTAATTGTATTCAGTATATAAAAAATACAAACTATAAATTTTAAAACTATATGAATTATTTTTGTATTTTTACTCAGACTATATGGTTTATTAATATATAATAAATTCATTCTAACTATAAAAATGTTGAAATGAAATATTTGAATTGTGGACTTAAAGAATTATAAGTTACTTTTCAGATTGTATTATAGAAGCATTTATTAAGTCATAAATAAAATAGAAAAGTAAATTATATGGTATTTGATTTTTATATAATGACATACTTTCTTATTAAAAGTTGTTTGTTTCCAAATCCTATCCTCCTCCTCATATACATATATTTTAATGACCTTTAACTTAAAATTTTTTTGCACGTGTAAGTAATTCAATATTTTATCTAAAATATTTACTCAAAATTGTAAAGGAAATGATCATTTCAAATAATGAACATCAACTCACGTGCTAAATATCCAGACGACACAACCATTGCCCACGAATGACATGACGAGTAGCATAAAATAAATTAGCGCAAGACCAATGTGCCAATATTTTCCTGGAGCAAGGAAGCCCCGCCAATGAGGATGTACAATGTCCATGTGTTCCGGCGGGTGATTCCATCCTAACAGATGGACTTCTTGTCCACTTTGTGAAATTTGGCTTTAATAAACAAATATTTAAAAGGATTACAATTCTTGTCTATAGAAATAGAAAATTTGTAAAAGTAACTTGGAACTAAACAAATATTTTAACAATATTGCGAAAATACATTGTTTTTTTAATATTCAAAACGTCGTTTTATTTATAATTATACATTTTAAATAAAAGTATTTTTATTCTTCAGTCTGTCGTAATTTTGTTTTCGAAATTGCTATTTGCCAAGTATGAGAAATTTAAAAATCCTCTTAACAAGTTTTAGTTAACAAATTATACTTTGAATATATGTATATATAAAACTGAACTTAAGAAAAAAAATCAAATTTGTTGTTTTACATACCATTTAACTATATGTTTTAAATTAAAAGTTCAATCAGGAAAGTAAATTTAAAAAAGTGCCTACTTGACTCTATTACCCAGGCTACACAACAAGATATTTAATATTCAACAGTCCTCAAAGTCCCGAGCTCATCACAATTCAACTCTAAATAAAATTAACGTCAACCATCGGAACCCCTGCCATTTAAGAATATCCTGTTTTTCCGCCACCGCTCCCCAACCCAAGCTCGGATTATATCCGAAACGAACTCGCTGCGTAATGGACTTTTAGCCGCGCACAATACCCGTCGGCGTCCTCATCTCAAAACCCGATGATTTCGAGATTTGCGCGCGCTCGTACACAGCAGCGGAGAACCCGGATGCTTTGACTTGCTCCCCGCGACTGCAAAATCTTTACTTTCAACTCTCTCTCTTTCATTCGTTTCTCCTCCAGCGACGACAATGAGGACTCGCGCGTTGCGGTAGATGGTGATTATCGAGAGAATGATCAAGTGGGGAAGACGCTGTCGACTCACCCGACGGGACCCATGCCGCCCATCCCGCCCATCGCCACAAAGGCCATCGGATTCAACACGATGCTCTCGTTCTGGTACATCCTGCCCTCGTCGCCGCCACCCTCGCTGCTTTTCTATCGAGTTTGCTTTTTGTCCCTTGAGATACTGGCTCGACTGCTGCTGCTGCTGCTGCTCTGTGTGTGTGTTGGCGTGGACCTGGCTTTCAGTGGATGAGGAAAGGTGAGCTGGTCCGAGCTGCGCTTGATTTGCTGGAATTTCAAAGGCACATTGCTGAGGGTGGGTTTATGTTCTGGGCTGCTTTCTGATGGGTTACATTAATCGCTTGTAATACGTGATTATTAATGCATTGTAATTGTAAGAAAGTTTGTTGACTGAAAAAGTCGGGAGGCTAGCAGAAATGTAGGAGGTTTTAGTTAAAAAATTAGTTTTACGAAACAAGTCTTTTATAGTCCGATTTAGGTGTGATTGATGAATTTGATGGGCGTGGAATGTGCCTTAACTAATCTTTTCTATTTATCTAAACATTCTGAGTACTTCGCTTACTTTCGCAAATACTCGATTATATTTTTGCACACTCACAGTTCCTTAAATATTGTGATGTATTAAGAAAAGTTGCAAGTAATTTAATTTGCGTTAGTCTTATCTGATGAAGTGTTTAATATTATTCCAAGTTCATTCCAATCTCCACAGTTAGTTCAAAAGACTTACTTTAAGTGTAAGAAGGCGGTATCTTTGTGAGTCTTCACGAGTTTTAATTTTATATTACAATAATATTTAGTCACTCAGATTTCGACAATTTAATTATTGAAATTTTGATTGGTGAGATATTTTAATAAATTCTACATTTAAAACTGACTTTCGCAAACTTGATTACACTAATCACTTCACCATCCACACAATTCTCGACAATCTTAATACATCACGGTAGAATCCGAAGTAGCAACATAAAAATTCACACCTCTACAACACGTCTAAAAACTTTCTTCCCTTTTGAAGTATTGTGTACGTTATAGTTTCGCTTAAAATCCTGCCAATTTCTTCTTGTCCAAGTTTCGAGTTCCCCTAAAATGTTGACGTGTGTGCAGAGCCGAAATTTTGAAGTGAGACGCGGTGCGAAGGTTGGGAGTACGTTCCGCAGCTCACTTGGCTCGCGGACGGCCGAACCCCTGGCTTTTATATCAGTCGGCACTGCAATCCAAGATCACCGCTCGCGTGATACATTAGCCTGCTGGCTCTCTTTAATTCGATTTCGAGAGATCGGCCGGGGAGAAACCCCTTAGCTTCATTCCTGCTGAGACAAGCCCCGCACGCGATCCTCCGAGTGCATTTCGTTTTCCGATGCTATATACCTGCGTCAGCCCGCGCTGTCTGAGTTTTATACGAGATTTAAGCTGGTGACTGTGCGCGCGCGTGCTGGCATCAGCGGCAGTGACCTCTTAACTTTGACCATTTCTTGGGGGTAGAAGGAGGAGCTGCGGAGAGGGAGAGCTTAGGGTTTTAATCAATTTGTAAATAGCCTTAGAGGAAGGAATCCTAACGGCAACTATTTTGCGCACTATTTTAGTTGCCCCTGTGTTCTACAAAACGACAGTCGCTGGGTGCTTTAACGATTTTTTATTCTGGTTTTGATATGTTTAATTATTAGTTTTGACTAACGTGTTCAATATTGGTCTTGTGAATATTTTGGCAGTATTTGAGGTTCTTCGATCTTTAATTACCCAATAATTTACAAATTATTTAGAATGATTATAGTAGAGATTTAAAAGTAGAGATTATACATTATTGTTATGAAATTTTAATTTTTTTATAGTCTTGAATAAGCGATAATATACCATGATACTGAAAATGAAAACAAAACAGTAGTTACCTTTTTTCGAATGGATTTTTATGGCTCTATTTATTATTCAAGAGTAAGATTATACCTCGAGCATTAAAGTTTAATGTTACATATTTATGGAATAATATTCGACATTCGCTGAAACATAAAAGCAAGTCAACAGAATGTGCCTGTAACGCTGTTTACGCATGAATATCATCATTATACTGAAAAGATACTTAACATAAAAATCTGCCCGTTTACCCAAGCATTGAAATTAAAGTTTCGCTTACCCAGCACCCCCGAATCCCAAATATTTTACCATCCTTTGACGAACAAAAATCCAACCAAAAACTCTCTTCTCCTCTCCCATAATTTATGCAACATCCTCGCGCGAAAAAACTGTCACAGCGAGAGCACAAGCTCAAAACCATTCCAACCACCCGCCCGCGAGAAATACACCTCCTCCCACCATCAAAGAACGACGAATACGTATGGGATCGATCGGCGAGGGCCTCGCTAATTGGAGCGAGCTCCGTTGTTGTTGCAAACGAGTATCGAACAAGCGGGCGCCGCGGCGACATGCAAAAATTCCTTCGATTCGAGAGGCTTCGTGATTATTCAGATCCTTATCGCGCTGAATGTACACGGCCCAAGTCGCCGAGCCTTGTTATTTCGGAATCAATCCGCACCGAGCGTGTATACGCAGCCGCATAGAGCTGTGTATTCAAATGATCCGCCGAGAGACGCGCTGAGGTTGCTGTAAGGGGGAGGCGGGGGTGGTTCTACAATAAAAAGTTTTCGCTTGATTTCATTAGGAGGGAAGACGGCGCTGTGGTGAAAGTGGCAACGAGAGATGGCAGCGCGGAGAAGGGAAGGTATATATTTGATATTGAGGAGTATTTTAACGACGCGTGCGGCTGTTTATTTGAACTATGCTTTATATTTGCATTTTTCTGTTATTTATTCATTTGCGTATCTGGACGTATTCATTATTCATTGAATTTCTAA
>JAPYZA010015236.1:0-16243 GCA_030522685.1 Eupelmus azureus | reverse complement strand
TTATCTATATTTTTCACATTTTATTAATAGAAACTATGAATAGCTGACTTTTATCAGAGACTGTAAAACCACAGCAAGTCTCGTTTGCTGCGTGTAAACGCACAGTGTATAAGCGCAGAGTGTTCACTCACGAAGCATATTTATACGTGCGCTCGGCCGCGTAACGGAATGTCTCGTGCACGCACGCGCAAAGCGCAGATTACGTTATTTTCTTCTTATTTCGGAAGTTCGAAATCGAGGCATCGATAACGCGCGCAGCGCGGTGGCAGCGGCGGCTTTCCTCATTGCTTCCTGAATGTATTTCAACTTAATTGACCGCTAGTGCTGCTACTACATCGGTCTACTTCTCCTCTTTTACCCGATTTTTTTCGCCTTTTTATTACGCGGCTGCGAATTTCCTTGAAGTAGCGCTATGCGTTTCGGCCTATAATTTTTCGGAAAAATATTAGTGTATACGCGCGCGGCAGCGACATGTTTCCTGTGCAATTTTTACGAAGCAGAATTCACGCATTTTTTACTGTCACATTAGACTGTGTCATGTGATGTCGAAATATATTGAATATATTGAAATACATAATATGCTCATTTATTCAAATAAATATATATCTTTTTATTTCGAAAGTCACCGAGCAGTGATCAAGTCGATATATCGCTTTCCTCGCTACGGGCTTCCCGAATAGATTTAAGCTTAATCGAGTCGGTGTGCCGTGATTGCAATATTCTTTAGGGGGATTTAGTTTCCTATAAATTTCGCATTTCGAGCTGTATAATTTTTCTTTTAAAAAACGATGTTAATGGCAACGAGTTTCTAGCAACATTTCAATCTAATGAAATTTATACCGTTGTCCGCGAATGTAAAGCGAGGATTTCGCGCATTAAACCAGCAGTGAAGGAGAAATTTTGCATGCTACGTGCAAGCTTTCTGTAATATAAATTATATTCCTAGAAGTTGTAAGGTATTATTGTTTTACAATTGCACAATGCTTTACGAGTAAACTTGATGAAATAGCGCTGTACTCCAGAGTTTCGCATTGCAACATCGCCTCTAACACATCAACACGATCGAAAAATAAAAGAAAAAAGAAGCAAAAATTTGTAAGCCTCAGTCAAAAATTGTTCCCCCTGAAATAACGCTGAACTTTATCGGATGCAATTTTTGACGCTTAACGATCAAAAGCTCCTCTTTGAAATTTCTCTCTCTCTCCGTAAAAGTCGAATAACTCCAGGCGTAAATAAACGCAAAAAAGTACCTACCCACATTACAAGCGCATAAAAGTCATCGTCGTGGAAAAACGTCAGTCGCTCATCCCACAAAAAGCTGAGCCTGGCCTGCAATAAAAGCTTGCAAGACTAATCGAGCGCAAGGAAGCCGTTAGATAAAAAAAAAAAATGCTATCGCCCTGTGTAAATCGTCGGTCGCGCCCCGGCTTGTTTCGCACCAAGTCGACTTGGACCAATTATGATCCATTGGCGTAATCACACTTCAATTCTGTGCCCCCCGCCTGGGAGCGCTAATTGGGACTCCTGGGAACCTGAGCTCGCACGCTGGACCTTTCTAGTCGATGATTCAAACTAGCTAAAATGCAGCCTGCGTTACTGGCGGACGAATTACTTGTAAAAGAGAGAAATTGCCGGCTTTCGCCTTCCAGTAATTTACCATGTTGCTGCCGCTACCGCCGCTGCTGCTACTGCTGTGCCTCTGTGCAAGGCGCCCCTCGACAATATATTCTTAATTGCCGATTCTCCAGCCTCTCGTGACCGATATACATTTTTACACTTTTTTTGTCCTTCGCGGCTATTACGATATTTCTTTAGTTCGCCCTGTATCTATATGTATTCACATGGATGAAGATTACAAAATGTAGTAGAGGACTATTACGTGCGTTTAATTAATTTTAATCGAGTTAATCTTCGATTTCTGGAGAGCATTAGCCTCCTTTAACATGCTTTGCTAATGAATGTATTTTGCTTATATTTTTTATTATTTGTTTTTTTTAGCTTCCTGCACCAAAGCATTCTTTTCTAATAGCTTTTCGAATAATCGATCCGACACTTCGGGCCAACCTTGTACACATATGTGTTTATTGGAAAGGATGTGTGGATAATAATAACAATAATTATATGGTGTATATTTATTACGTAACGCAACAATATAATGATTCAAGAATCGTGCAGAAATTTTCAGCGTGATTTTTTTTACGGGCCAGCAAGAGAATAGGCAATTATGTAAGGAGTTAATAAAACTTTTGCGATTTTCTCTAGCACTGTCTTCCCGAACAAGCTAGGTATATTGGTACTTTTAGTTCGTAATAATTATAGTATGCACACTGATTTTGAGTACCGTCTTGTATATACCGACTTCAAGCTATTATCATCTCCTCAATGACGATAAAAATTTGTTTATTTCTGGAGTTTACGTTTCTATAAAGTATGTAGCTATGCTAATATAAAAATGCCCGGCGATTCTAAATTATTAATTGTATGTACTTTTAAGTATAAATCAATTGTATTTCAGATCAAAATTAAGTTAAGTTATTGCAATGTGAATATTACTAATTTTTTTTCAAACATTTGCAAACGCACAAGCTAGAACCATAAAAAATATTGTGCAAACATAAACTCACTAAGCTCAAAAGCATTGAAATTTACGTGAACTTGGAATAGCATTAAAATTCCATACTTTAACTTGAAAACTCCTTCAAGAGAGAAAGCAGAATATTCAATTATTAAATAACACTTTTTCTTATTTTATCAAACGATTAAAAAGTGTTGATAAAAAAATAGAAACTACAGAAGAAACTATTTCTTAAGTTTTATAACGGTGAAACTACGAAATTAATTCCACTTACAATAAATAGCTGAATCGACAATTAATGTGAAAATACGTGTAGCTAACTTTTTTATCCTAACGAATAAAATAATATCGTCTCAAGAAAGCTACCCAAGAGCAACAATAACAGCAAGACCAGCAACAAGCGCGTCAATTGCCGACTAATTTATTTTACAATAATCGGCAAATCGTTTTGGCGAGCTCGCGCGCAGCCGGCTGATCGTTAAAAGTCTACGTAAGAATCTAATGTTCAAGCGCAACTGGTGCGCGTGCTCGTAAGTAGAGAGAGAAAAAAAATAAGGAGCGCGCGTTTATGTAATAAAAAAATTGGCCACTTCCAAGAGAGACGGGGTAACCCTATCCGATTCGCGCTATAGGCGCTCAACAAAGTATAAGGCCGAAGATTTTTCTCCTTGCTCCGGCGGATCGTTCGAGCTCTCCTGGCTTAGGCGTGGTTCTCCGGCGTTGCGTAACGCGAAAAAGCCGAGCGAGTTACTCTCGGAGCTCGTTACATGCGCGCGCTCTCCGGCCGCCGCCGCTGCTGTAGGCCAGTGAATCTATATGCACCGACTCGCGCGAACGTGCAAAGTTACAGGTTACATACATAGGTCGTCTCGATCCTATATATCGATAACTCCGCGGCCGGCCGGTCATTTTTATCTGTTAAGCAACTTTTCTCTCTTTCTCACACACAGACACATACGCGCACACATACTCGCACTTGTGCTACGTGCTGGTCTACGGTTACCACCGCCGCGAGAAAGAGATAAGGATCTTTTGAAATTCGAAGTACTCTTTCCTTCTAACGATCGAATTTAAAGACTAATGAACTTTAATCGATTATGTTCTATAAAACAATGCACTTTGATTATTCATTAAAGAATTAGATTCGTTCGTTTATCGAATTTTTCACTTCTGACATTCGCAATGCTGTTAAAATTATACATCGTTAAAATTATACAGCTAAATAAATATTTTAAACGACATGAATAAATACACATCGCACCTCGACGTAGATTTTTAGTTCTCTGACAAAAGGAAGCAAATACATTTGAAAAACAAAACGAAATCGTAGGAACAGTAGCGAGATTGACATTTTCCAATTATATGAAAGTATGGCCCGGTAATTTTCACACCTGGAACCCATGCAGCGGCGTGAGCGGGCCCGCGCGCTCGAGAAAACTCGTTTCACCGGAAATTTCGCGACGACGATAATTAAACAGTAATGAAAACCGATATCCGCTCGAGATATACCTGTGTACGTGTACCGTTACCGACGCGAGCACTATGGACTTCTGGAAGCTAATCTCAGTTGAAACAAGTGGAAAATGTAGGATAGAAGATTAAGTGGAGGACGGAGAAAAATAAAGTGAGCGGGCTAATTGAATTCAACGATATATATGTATAATGATAATTTGGAGTGTAAAAAGATCTTTTCGAATTTTGTCAGAAAAATCGAATGTAAGAATTTTTCCTAATATCGAATAAACAATACCAATTTATTGGCCTATTTTTAAAAATATTTCTCAACTGTCAAACTTCATTTTTCCGCAACTAAATCTAGCTGGCAAATGAACTCGGTCACTGCATACCCAGCCTACTACACATCACTTTGCCTGGAGCACGTGCAATCTCTGATCAAAGCACAGCTAGACTCTTCCACCTCTTCATCCTCTTCTTCGGACTGTCCTCCTACAACGCGCTGCTGCACTCTTCCACTTTTCCTCTCGCTTGCTGACTATACAAGAAACGTCGCAGCTCGCAAATATGACTTTAAGCGGCGGGGCGTAGAAATTCGCGCGCAGCAAGAGCTCGCGTTTCATTTACATAATGCAGCGCCGCGCGTCTATACCGGAAACTATACTCTATCGATACCCTCCTTTTATCCCCCTTTCGTTTTCTTTCGCCGAGCAAGAGCTTTATTAGCCCGTCCGCCCGGCCGTACGATATAATGACTAAGTAGGTGGATCGGATCGTTTCTCCGTCATGGTATAATGCTCAAGAGGAGAATTGGGTTATTGAGAATTTAGACGTGAAAGTTTTCTCACAAATTGTTATTACGCGTGTGCGGCCCAGGGATTGCGAAATTTCCTTGCTAGAGAAAGCAACAAAAAATTCGCATGTTAACCGTATTGTCGTTCAATTAGCTTTTTCGTTTGAAAATATGTAGATGCTACGCTGCCTACGGCAATGGCGATGCTGGCCCGTAAAAACGTCAGGATAGTAAATAATTGTGTTTTCCATGCGCAATTGTGACTCGGCCAAAATCGATAGATTCCTCCTAATTAAAAGCTATCTGATTTATAACTGCTAGCCACCATAGATTTTGAGGCGAATTTCAATTTTCAGTTATTCAAATATCGTATTAAATACGTTTGATGCCGAAGAACAAATAAGCCGGATCATAAATTCAACCGACTGTGCTATAGTCATTAATAGTTCATTTTCATAGCCCGTCTATTAAAGCTCAAAGTTATAATGCATTCAAAATAATGTTACCTAAAAGCGAATACATATTCAAATTTTAGAAGAATCGAGGAACATCCGAATTTTTCAACGATTCAGAATGCGCGCCAGAAGACTTTTCTTGAAAAAGCTCGCGCGAGCTTGGCACCGGCTTCCCCCCGTGCTTCCAACAAAAAAGGCCAAAGTTCCTTGTTTTCACTGGCGCGTTGTCGTCGGGCTCGCAAAATTAAATATAATATTGAGAAAGCCAAAGTCTCGGGAGCGGCCGAATAAGCTCATACCGTGGCTGTATAAACTTTCGGTATATATTTTTCCGGCGCGAAGCGACGGGGGCGCCTCGTTAAATATATACTTTCTCCTCGCGCTAATGAGAGTTTCCCTCTGCTCCTCGCATTGTTCGAATTCCTCTTTCATTCGCTGGGCTCGGGGAATTAAAAGGCGAAATCCCAGGCGCGAAAATGCTTACCCGAGAGCGCAAGACTTTTTTTTTCGAGCTTTGCATCACGACGACTCTGCGTAAGCGTATAGCGCAAAGTAGACTCGTGGACGTCTGCGAGGCTCTCTAGTATCGACTTACTAATTAAGCAATCAGCCGCACGTATACACAGAGATTCGCGGGTGTGGCTGGTTTTTCTGTGAGCTTCGCGCGCTGTCTGCCTCGGCTCTTTTCAAAGGGGATCCTTTTGCGATGTTTTTCGAAAATCAGCGTGTAATTTCATTCTGCCGAGAAATTGATACGCTTATTTTACCGCATGCGCTATTATGATAGCGGCTTTCCGCTTGTTTGAATTTTTACATTTGGGATAGCTCGCTTTTCTCCGTTCGCGTGATTACGTAAATATTATTTCTGCTATTATTATTCAATTTTTAATGTTACGCAAACGAGTTTTAAAATAATAATTTATCCTAACAAAGTTTTTGAATGGATATTGAAATTTAAAAGCTGGATAATGCACAATAAAGGACAAAGAACTAAAATATCAATTCTTGTTCCATAAAAAAGCAAATATAGAAAATAAAATGTATTGAATGTATTGAAAAATTTAGCTGTTATTCTATCATTTTATTTTGTTATTTGCACACAATAGTTGTAAAAATATTTCAAAGAAAGAAATAGTTAATTCAATAAAATGAAATGGCATTTTAGTAAACTGCAGATTTAAAAATAAGACTCCATCGCAACCTACTTATAGAATAAAAATTTTTAAGAAAAATGTCTCCCGCGAACTTTTTACGATCCGGATTCTCATCTCATTCTGCGCAAACTCTCGTAAAAAAATGGGAGGAAGGAGACGAAGATGAGTAAGATCTTCAAGGGCAAAGTTTTTTGAAAGAAAGCAATAAGGAGCGAGATTTCGATCTCCATTCTAATATTTTCTTCCCACTCGAACTCTCTCACTCACTGCCACCGCCCCTACGCCACTTACCTTTAATTCAGTTGATTTTTGTTATTTTCCCAGCACTCCTGAACATTTATATCTATTCTTTTATTACTTTTCCTGCCTCGCCTCTCCTAAAATATATATACACGTCCCATTGATTTGTCTACATCTGGCATGATTTATTGATCCAATGAAGTTTCAAGAATTCACTTTTAGAATTACTGAAGTTTATTCCTGTCGGTTAAGAAATCATTTACCAAGTTATTATAGCAGAGCAAAAGCGTATTATATGTGAAAAGTCTCTTTGATAACTACATAAATTTTATTATGTTTCGCAATCATGCAGTTTCAACATTTTCAAGATCACTATGAGCTTTCTGAGGTTAGTATGAGTGCACGATTATACATGCGAATAACAATAGTACATACATGAAAGACCTTTTGAATAAAATAAATGTTACATCTATATAATACGACTGTATAGAAAATTAAATAATGTCAAATTATTCAAAAGACGCCCTATATCGTGCGCGCTTATTCCGCGGAGTAAGTGTAATTAATTAGCATAAATAAAATATTATCATAAATTAATATTTAACGCTGGAAAATCTGTAATTCATTTGAAATACTTAAACAATGCATCAGATAGAATTCTTGAATGAAAAACTATATAGTAAAGGAACGACAGCGCAGCTAAGCGTGTTATTTCTTTGATACTAAAATAAAAATCAATTCCCATTAGCCGGTTTCTGCAAACAATAAAAGCCGCAATCTGAGTAAATGAGAAGAAAAAGGTATTACACGTAATAGAAGATTAGCAAGCGAGCCATTGAAAAGAGATCGAACTGCAAGCGATCGGAGCCGCAGCACGCTTGAGAAAATAATCCAGCGTTAAATTTGCGTGACGTCAGGCTCCCATTACGCCTTGGCATAATCCCGACTGCAACAAGAGGGCAGAAGAAAAGAAAAGAGGCGCGCGTGTAAGACTTTCTCGATGATCGTTCGCGCCAAAAGTGTATAAACACGAGAGCGCGCGCAAGTGCATAGACAGAGAGAAAGAGAGAACAAGAGAGAGAGAGTCCAGTGCAGCGACGGTAAGAGCTACTCGGCGGTTATAGAATAATCCTCTCCTCGGGCAGCGGCGCTGCTCGCCACGTTCGAGAGAATCGATGTATATACGCAAGAGAGCGAGGGATTGGCCTGCGAGAGCGAGCCGGCCAGCGAAAGGAAACGCGCGAGCGGCTAGCCCCGACTGCAGCACCGATATCGCGAGATCCTTCCAGAGACTACTGCTCTCTAAGAGCACACGGCCAGCTCTCCCTCTCTCTCTCTCTCTCTCTGGCTATCCAGCGGCTCCGAGGAAATTCATTTACACTAGCGGCCTGCCCTCTTTGTAAGCGAGCCGCGCTCATTAGCAAGCTCGGGACTCTCGGATGCGCTGGCTAAGCGTGGGCTGTTATCCTCTGGCTCGGACACCTGCGACTGTTTCAATAAGGGCCGAGGATGGTGAAGGGTTAGCTACTGTCACTTATTAGGCGCTGCGATTACTCAGCTAGCCGGAGTGCCCTCGGGACTTTGACTAGCTTGGTAACTCGGCCTCGGAAGATGGATCTGTTTCGTTGTTTCTTCACTGGCTTCCATATTATTATCGAGCATCCTTGTCTAATTGTTTCGACTGTTACTCCTGGAAGAAATTTTATAAGGCTTCTTCTTAATTACATTGCGCTCTTAATGTATTTTGCAGTCATGAATTTATCAACTCTGAAAATATTTTTACGTGCGTTACTCATCGAGGAGAAACAACAGCCGGCGGCGAGTTAATTAAACATTAGTCAAATTTTAATCCTTGCGACTATAGATAACTCATACATAGCTACACGGTAGCGGTGGCTACGAAGACGCGCCGCACTCAAAACTTCCCCTCTTTGTGTACATAATGAATTTAAGCTGCTGAAGTTTATTCTGTATAGCTGGGCTCTGTGCTTATGCAAAATAGCCGGAAAAATATTCATGCAACCGAAAAAATTTTTTTGAAAAATCTTTAATATATTCCGCGATAAGTGCAAGCCGAATTTTAAATGCAAATTCGACTGAGTAAGCTAATGAGAAATGAATTAAAACTAAGATTGAGATTCATCGAACGTGATTTATTAAGTTTTTATTAGTAAACTTTTGCAACTTTTGGCTTTGAGCTGAAAATTAAACAGTGTGATAACTATTTTTTTCTCAAACATTAATTAATACACACAAGTTTATGAAGGGTAATAGTACTTAAATTTTATATTACCTGACTCAATCACTCGTTAACTTTTTAACTATACTAAATCACTTTATTGGTTTTATTCAGGTCAAAGGTGTTTCTTATCTTTCGCAATTTTTTCCACGTCCAATGTAAAGATTCCATGAAAATTCGTTCCTAAAAAACAACTAAGAAGGATCTTATTAATACCGTTTTCTTTAAAACAATAAGAAACGGTTGTAAATAACGAGCAAAAGTAAAATACATGCTCAATCATTAAAAACCTTTCATATTTACTTTTATTTTTCTAAAGGTTCACGAATTAAAGCAAATAACAGCAGTTTAAACAAACGCAAACAAAGCCTCGCATTGAATCAAAAGAAACTCGTACTGCCCGCGGGCATCAAAAATAAAATTAAACCACCAGCTGCAATATTTCCCTCATAAGTGTATCTTGATCAGCCGAAGCGTAAAAATCAAAACCTCAGCAGCACAGCAAAAATCCTGCTCACACACAGCCGCTCGAAAGAAAAATCCAGGGAAAACCTAATTCACACCTCTATCCGTCTCTCTCTAGCTTTTTCACCAGACTACCAGAATTCGCACACACAGAGAGCGGCGAGATTCCGCGCGCCATTATTACATAATAAACCGAGCGCTCTCGCGAGCTCCGAATTAGACAATAAAAATGCCTTACGAGCTCCCGTAAAGCCAGTATGCCGCCGCCGCCGGCCGATATTTTCGACGTCGTCTGCCTTAGCAGGAAAGCTCGACGCGCCTTTCCCCAAACTCTTTCTCGCTCGCGCGCTAATTTTTTTTACGCTCTGCCCGAGCGTGTACGCCGCGCAGACTTTACGGCGGCGTAAACGCGCGATATTGCGTGCGGATTTCTCAGCCGACGGTCGCCTAATGCAGCGCCAGGTGTTGGTTCATTGTGCGTCGCTCCGGCTCAAGCGCGGGAACGGCATCTGGATTTTCGGCAAATTTTCCGGCTATTATTTGGGAAATCACTTCGCTGTAGCATGCCGGCAGTTATTATTCGTAATTTTGCATTGCTCAGCTACGCAACAGCGCCGAGTTAGAGCTCGACGGGGCTTTAATATTTGAAGGCTGACTTTTTTTTTCTTTCGGCTGGATTTTTCTATTTATTTTATGCACGGGAGGCCGTTTTCAGAAATGGCTCTTGAGGCGCGCGATTACATTCGGAGATAAAAGTGCGGCTGCAATTCTGGTCGGCGGCAATTTTTATGTTGATATTTTGCGGACCGATAGTCTTTTACTAGCGTTTTACTATATTTTCTGTTTCGTGCATTTTTTTTTTTTTTTTTTTGTTGTTTTTTTTTTTTTTTTTTTTTTTTTTTTTTTTCAGCCGTACCAGACCGTGTAACCTACTTTATGAGTAATGCAGAAAAAAAAGGGATTTTCTAAATGCTTGAAAACTGCACCCTTTGTGGGATTTTAATTTTTCGCAAATATGTAAGAGGTCCGACCACTCTCGTCCATTTCTACTTATAGAATATATTATATCTTCAAGTACCGTAAAATGAACAAATTTAAAAATTGTTCGATAATTTTAAATTCGATTTAAATAATAAATACAAATAATTGTTTTAAATAAATTATATTTGAAATGAATTTTGTAGGTTGAAAAATTGATATTGTGAAATTGAATTTTTATTTTTAATCAATTATTTAATTTTAAAAGAAAACTTATGTCGAAACATATTTCGTAGTATTAGCAAAGAGAAGTGCAAGAAGAAAGATAAGCACTTCCTTTATAAGAAACATAACTTATTTATTTAAAATATAGTAATATTAGATAGAAAGTATGTATTTCAGAATGGAGATAAGATTGGATAAAATTTAACGAGAGTAAATATTAATCCATAAAATTGTATTTTTTACGAATCCAGGAGATTACTGACAAGCTGAAAACGATCCAATAAATAATTTATGACACAGTGAGCGACAGACCGCAAATATGAAATTCCCGAAGACAGGAACCGCTTGAAAAATGCTGCCTCGAAGAAAAAAAAGAAAATACTTAGCGTCAGTCAGCCGCATTCCTCAGTTAAGCTGTCGAATCTAATTTTCGAAAACGCCAAAAGCCAAGTAGTTACGCTCTCGATTAGAAGTAAAGCTGCAGCGCTCGCTCGGCTCTTGCGTTGCCGTAACTCGCTCAGTCAATTATTTTTTTTTTCCTCCACGTATACACGAAGCGCACAGAGACCGAAGGGAATGTGTCCTCGGGTGCAAGGTACGCGCTAGCGCGGATTTCTCAAAATCGCCGGCCTTACTGCAGAACTAGTTATTGAAATCAAATCCACTTTATGAAATCCCCGAGATCGAGTTTTGCTCGCCCGTTCGCTCGCGCAGCAGCCGCAAGTCGTCTGACCTCTAACGCACTTCTCTATTTCGCGCAAACTTTGAATTTCGAATTCGATATGTGCCGCGCCGATGTGGCGCAAATACATAGGGAACGAGCTCCGGTTAATGCGGTCTTTTTTCCATCTCCTATCGGCATGACTTTGCACCGATCCGTTTTCCAAAAAGGACTGAAATGAGAACGCCGCGGCTGGATATATAGTATAAATTTATATGCATTTCCCTAGCATTATGCTCGGGCATTTTCTATATAGATATCGGAATGCCAGCTGTTATTATTCAACATTTTTGCGTCGATACGCTCGCCTGCTCCCGGCGGCCAGCCTCGCGGGAGAGTCCGTAAATATGCATGCGCAGGAGAGCGCTCGCAACCGCCGCCGCTTCTCGGGCTCACGTGTACAACTCGGCTATTGAAGTTGCGCGCGGAAAAATCTTGCGTACTTTGGGCCGCGAAATTTATGATAATTTTCCCCATAAAACACGGCGGCCGGCGAGCGTTACACTTACTCCTAAACGCTCCCTCGATTATACGTGTGCCGCAAGCTGTTAAACGCGCCGTGTATGTATAAATTTCGAGGTGTCATACAGTTCGGCAATTAATTCGTGTATTTATGTCTAAATTAAATGCACGCGTTTCGTTTTGAAATTGCCACAGCGCTCGGGCCTCTCTCGGCTCAGCTACTCTCGGCGCTCCGCCTTTTACCGCAAGGGAAATCAAGCGTTTAATTTTTCTCTCCCCAATGCGCCTGCCTTACGCTCTCCCGCTGAAATTCGAGTTTTCAAGTCTTGCGAAAAATCTCCTTATTAAGCTCGGACGAATGAAAAAAAAAATCTTCTAAAAAAAAAAGTAAGCCTGCTCGTCGTGTCCAGCTGGCGGTGCTGTTGGCTTAGCTGCGTGCGCGCGAGCGCGTTCCGTGCAATATGTGAAATGGGAAAATTAATCGGGAGAGAGATATCTATAGTCAGGGTCAGTGGGTTGTATCTGATAGGGAATGAAGTCTGGAGAATTGCCGAGAATAATTACATAGCATTTCAGTTTTCTTTGCAATCTGCTAATAAAGAAAAAGAGAGTTTTTTCCCTTTGAAAAAAAGTTCAATTATTTTAATAACCATGTAGCAATTTTGCTTTATTGCGTTTCTTGTAATTCATTATGGAATTATTATAAAGCTCGCTTTATCTTTGAATCTTTTCTATATTAACTTAGGGATGTCCCAACTTGCTTGAATCAGAAATAGATTGAAGTGTAATTTTCCATATAAAATAATATTTAATAAGCTGTTAAATGAAAAAAATGTATAATTTATGAATCGTGAATTAAAATAAAGAGAAATAAATTATAGAATATTAATATTTTGACTCAAAGTCTTATGGTGAGTGTATGATTAACACGGCCATATTCAGTGCAAAAAACCAATTATATCAGGAAAAGAACCTGCTAAATCAGCTTCACTTTTATTTGCTTCCTCAAAGTAAAAGCTTTTCTGATACTGCGTAAATAAAAGGAAAATAGATTACATTTAACGATGGTGCACAAATAGAAAATTACATGCGTCATCACGTTGATGATATAAGGACGACTTGGAATAAAATACGCTACGGCATTGGTAGGTTAATGGAAAGAGCATCAGTCGTGGCAACGAAAGACTCTAAGTTTAATTCTTAGCCGAATAAAGCCTTGCCTTTTTTAGATCCCGTCTTTCTTCGTTAATTTTCCATTAATTTATTGAATGCAAATTTCATAACAGTGTAGCCAGCCAAAATTAGCTAGTCAATACGTGCGTTTACTGCAGAATTCATAAATTATTATACCATCATGTTAAATAAATAAATTAATTTAATACCATCCCGATCTAATGAAATATTTCGATAACTATCCTAAAAACAAAATAAAAAATTATTAATAATAATCCTCTATCATTTCAGATATCCAGATGTTTGAAAAGAAAAAAATAGTAATAAACACAACAACAACAACGATAATAACCCTCATAAATTATCTTCACCATCCTCATGCGCCTTAAAACGTTTCCACTTCTCCCTGCGCGCAAATAATTAAAAAAAAAAGCTCTCAGTCTCGGCCGAGCCCGTTAAACAACTCTCCTACACAGCGGCAGTTCCCCGCAATCCAGCCAGTGCACTCGAGCTTTTTCACAAGACTCCCGAGGGACTTTTCCTTTGCCTCGGCCTGCGCGCGTGCGAGAGTCCGCGCTTTATTAAACGCGCTTCCTTCACTCTGGCGTTTAAAAACTTTATTAGCTCGTAATTGAAGAGGCGCCTATTTTCTACCCCCCGCTCTGTAGAGAGCCGGCCGACGGGGGCTAATATCCACATTAATTATGAAGCGCCCCGCGGATTTAACGGCGCCGCCGCGGCCGCCCGGAAGATTGACGACGTCTGAGCGCGATCGTTTTGAAAACTTTATGGAGGTGTAATCGACGGCTGGATACGCCTCGTCGCCGTCGCCGAGACAGGCCACTCAGCGCGTTTGTCGGAGGCAAAAGCGACGCTTGTGTTTTTATATTTTGCGGCGATTAATGCTGTTGCGAATTTTCAGGAGCGATAGCTGTAGTTACTTTATTTATGGTGTTTTGAGTGACTTTTTGTTTTCCGCCGCTGGCCGACGTTGCTCGTCCGCGTAATCCCTTGGCCATAAATCATTTCTCAACGCTTCCTTTCGGCAGATATTTTCGAAAGTAGGTCTTTGAAACGGACTTTGATTTATTCAGTTTTTCACGGATAGAGCGACCGGATGCGTTGCGACAGTTTTTTAATCGACGCCCGTCATCGTCAGTCTCGAGTAGAACGGCTTGATACGATGTTTTAATTCACTCAGATAGGTAGAGCATTGCTCTGTAATGCCTTAAAAGCTACGTTTCGCAAAATCAAAATCAGATACTCAAATTTTCTTTATTTCCGTTATCAAACAAAATTAGTCAATTTTATTAGTTTCAATCAACAGATAACCAATCAGCAACCATCAGCGATACCCGCAATCGCAAGATAAACTCGATTATAGATTTCAGCTATCCAATCACCTTATAAATATTCACAACCCCGCAGCGCAGAGCCACAGTAAGTCCGATAAAAGCCACCGCGCGCTCGCTACCGGTCGGAAGGGCCGCGCACTCGCTTTTATTGAATTCCCTGAAAACCCAGCGACCATACACAGCCACGCACCGCGCGACTTCCCGAATACACAGGGGGAAGCAACAACGCAGTCCCGCAGAATAGACCGACGCGCAACGGATAACAGTCGAATGGTCGAACTTCTTTATTCAGCAGGGGGAGAGCGCGCCAGATACGCGAGACTGCGCGCACGCTCGTAATCTTTGCTCTTCCTCAATAAACCGGCCGCAGCCGCAATTTACGGAGCCGCGCGCAAGCCCCGATAACTCCATTGGCCTGTCGCGGCGGCGCGCGGACGTTAGGAGTGCGGCCGGCTCGTCCGTTTCCGCTTGTAGAGACGCGCGCGAACACGCGGAGAGAGCTCTATATAGTCGGGGCTTGTTGACTAACCGCTTGGTAAATATTGGATCGTTCTCCGGGGGATTAATGCGCCGCTGGTTTGACGAGTCGCTTCCGACGGGCGCCGCGACGAAATAGCCGGTTGGGAAAGTGCGGGTGGAAAAAGCCTGAAATATGAGCGATATTTTGCTCTGTGTGTATTTTTAACGGGCGCTTTTACATGCGGAGGATATTAGAGGCGGAATGGTGGCTGGACGCCAGGTATTTTAGGATTGAAAAATTTAACGGTGGCCTTTCGAAACGGTCTTACAAGTTTCGTACACACCCGCGGTGGAAATAGAATCGAACGGCCGAATAGGTATACAAGCGATTTATCGGCTAATTTAGCGCCGGCGTAGAAAAGCGCGCTCGCGTTTCTTATCTTAACGAGGCCGAGCACGCGCTTAATAAATTAATGCGGTGGCTCTGTTGGGCGTCGATTATTTCGCAACCGGACGGCGGACTGTTAAATTTCGTCCGCTGCCGGAGGAAAAGTGGACCAGGCGGCTATGGGTGCGTGTAGGCGCGCATCCCCCCAGAGGAAGCGCGCGGAGCCGAAAGGAGAGAAACCTGGCAGAACTCGTTTCTCGCTTTTAAAATGCAAACTAGTGGGAATTTCGGCAAGAGACAGAGTCGGCTCACGTGCGCGAAATTGCGCGTAACGCGGGGCCCCGCTAATTAAGCTCCGTTGACCTATTCTGGAGAAAATCATTTTGGCTCGCCGAGCTCGCTCTCGACTTTTATGGATAGCCGGGGCGATTCTTCGCTTTCGCCGGCTCTACGGCTGCAGCGATGTTCGTAAATAAGGTGATTCCAGTATCGCGATACGGTAAATGGATCGAGCCGGCCAGATACGATCGCCAGTCAATGAGTCTGCATGCGAGTCCGAGGCTCGTTTTCGGTGCTTAGAGATGACCTATAACGTGCCGCTGCTGCGTTGCTTGCAGGAGGGGAGCTGGCCATCCATCCTCATTTTTCAATGGGAACTGATGAACGATTGCGTTGCGTTGTTCATGATTCATTTTCGTTATTAGTCTGTTTTATTTCAATGTATCATGGGGGAGGAAAGGCAAAATAAAAGTATACGGATGATGCAAGCAATCTTGTATTAATAATTAATATTGGCTCCGTTTTATCTTCGGTTATCTCTTCTTATTGAAATATTCTGAAAGGTCGTGATAGGTTGGATGCATTTATTTTATTAATGGATATGTGGACAAAATAATGAGCTCAAATTTATTTATTTAAAAAAAAAATAATAATAATAATAATAATATTTATATTTATTTATAATAAATAAATTGTATACAAAATTTTAAATTATTATACATTAAATAGATTAATTAAATAGAAATGTTGTAATAGAAAAAACTTATATATTAAGATTGCAATATAAAAATGTGCGTGATATCATTCGGAACGGGATGGAACATGAC
>JAPYZA010015230.1:0-11536 GCA_030522685.1 Eupelmus azureus | reverse complement strand
CCATTAATGTATTCGCGAAAAGGGGGGGGGGGGGTCCGCGCAGTGCTGTATTTTTGGCAGCGAAACCGCAGAGAGAGAGAGAGAGAGGGCAGCCGAAGAGGCCATCGCTCCTAATTGGAGAGCCGCGCGGCGGCTCCTTTGCTTTGACTTGCAGATGAGCTGAGCGAGCGCTTCCGCGCGCGGGCATAGAGGCCTCCGCGGCTCTTTTTTTTTAAGGGGTGCATCCCGCTTTTCAAACTTACTTCGAAAAAGGCCGGCTGCTCTCGATGAGTGCGGCCTGCGCCGCGGATGTATACGCCGTTGCCCCTTTCAATGGCCGCGAGCCGCAGAGGTGGAGAGTTTCTTATAGAGCTAGCTGCTCGATACTCTATTTTCTTTTCCAGTAGTTTTGCCGGAGCGCGGGAAGCTCGCGATCCAGAGGCAATAAGCGCATACAAAACGGCCTGGCTCTGCAAATCTATTCAGCGGGGCTTGAATCTTAAAACGCTTCCTGAATGCGATGTTTACGTAGTCAGTGGTGCAGGTGTATATGTAGTGATCGCTGGAAAATTAAAGCGCTGAGATGGGATGAATGTTGGGTAATATCGGTTTGATGCTTGCTATTTTTATTATCACGTTATAATCAAATTTCAATGCATCAAAATCATCTATAAAATGTATTTTGAAATTTACCGCTGCCCAATGTTGTATTTAATAACAGAAACGTTTACTTTAATTTACAATCAATGTGTACAATGAAAACACTACTTTGCCGTTCCGTCTCTCTTTATGGAAAGTTATTTGATATTACAGGAGAGATTACATCGTAACGTAACGTCTCGGAGATCGCATATATGAAAGCTGCGGTTTCAGGCAGTTCAATGTCTATTTATAAGCCGCTCGATATTCCTCCGAGCCAGTATAGTCGTCCTAAATATGACATTACTCGCTTGTGCAACGAAACTTTCAAATGATATATTTTCTACCCAATCAAGCGCGGGCTTTGCCTCACGCTTTATCTCCGCAGGCTCGTATAAGTGCTTCTTTTTCAAAAGCAGATTATCATCTAGAAAACTATATACACTCGGTATCCTCGCTACTTAGAACGTTGAAAAAAAGGCGCCAAGCCGACAATTGAATGTCGAAACAGTCGTCTCCGTTTCGCCGAGAGTGAAAGAGAGAAGGGGCAGAAAAAAAGGCAACGAGCAGACGCAAGAAGGATGCTCTCGCCGCGATTATGTATTGGAAAGTGGAGAGAGAGACGTGATTACGGTTTTGCTCCGTACAGAATGGCGACGATGATTACTGTGATTTCTATCCTCTCTCGGCTGCACACAAAAAAAAGTGACGAAAAGCACCGAGTCGAAGAAACATAGTCTCCGAGTCGCGCTTAGAGCTACAATCCAGTTCGAAAGTTAGCTTCGTTATAAATCAGCATAAAATAATGGCTTTTTAGATCCGCGCGCCACGCGACACGCACTTTGCGAGGCGAAAAATCTTTATGCTCGTTAGCTGTGAAGGATGTTATTAGACGAATTAGTCGCCGCGGTTATCGGGACTTGCTCCTAAGCTGGCAATTAGATGCTTAATTGATAATTTGCTTTACGCGCTTTGAGATGCTTGAAATCGCTTTGACCGTAGGGGACAGGCAAACCTGTTCGAACTGTTACAACTCGATTTTCATGCAAATCTTATTAAATATACCAAATGGAAACGCATGCAGGTAGCGTTTTCATTATTTTTTTCTAACAAAGGGAAATTCAAAGTATCGATAACTCGAACAAGCGCGTTCACGAAAAAGAGCGTATATAGGCAAGGAAAACAAGAGCTTAATTCTACTTAAAAACTCCGCTTTTTCCAAGCGCGGCTAATTCTTCCTTTTATACCAAACGGCCGCTCGCAAAGCTCGGCGCGCACTTGAATATTCAAAAGTTTTTTTCGCCAAACAAAATAATCGATTTCGGCTCCCTGCATTCAACTTTCCACTTTTTCCGGATATCCAGAGAGCCGCGCTATAAACACGCACAATCCACCCGCTCGCGCCTGCGCCCCTATTAAATCCACTCAAAGTCCCTGCGAACTCGGTATAATTGATCGATTATGCGCTCGGCTCGTTGCGCCGGCTATTATCGCGGCGACAAATAATTTTAATTTCGGCCCCATTGTTCGGCGCCGAGCGCGCGCAAATGGACCGTGTGGCAAAAGGTCGAGGAGCGTGGAGTTATTTCAGTCGCGGCGTGTATGCGTATGTACGTTAATGAGCTATAATCGAGCGGCACTCGGACAGGCTGGTGCTGTATTAATTATCGCGCAATTATCGCGAGCTGCTTCGTTATTATAAAAGTGCGCGGAGGATGAGGTTGTGTGGCTTCGATTGGGCTGTGATAAGAGAAAAAGCCGGCTTTCGAGTGTGTGTTATGAAAGCCGAGGCTGAGCATGTGTCTTTGCATAATTGCCGGATAAAAATCTTGGCGATTTCAACAGAGATGCGCGTATTAGCCGAGCTAACGAGTTTTTATTGTTATTGCGAGGTAGTGAATATCGAGAGTTCGGAGAATGGTTGAGGTTTGTAATTGTTTTGTCGTTGATGATTAAGAGCTGGTTAAAATGGTAATGAGGTTTCTTGATAAGATGTGTGAGTAGCGAAAAAATAAGGTAATTGTGCATTTTAGAATTCTGTAAACATATATCTCCGGCTGATCTTTTAATCAAGATTCACAAAATCGAAGATTTTTTATTTTACTAAAAGAATAAGGATCATAATATAATACTTTAGTTTGAAGAAAAACAAATGCGATGCAGAAGTTATAATTAAATTATAAATCAGAAAGCAAAATTCTAGGATCCTCAGGAAAGCCCTACTTATTCGAGGAAAGTTTCATAAGCCCCGGAACGTTCAGATCAGCCGACGGGGCTAGAAGAAAAAAGCTGAATGACCAATTGAAAATTTCTCTTTCTTATCAGCTCACTTTCCTAGATTCTAAATTACACGAATTATAGGTACCGTTCACCTCTCTCTCTCTCTCTCTCTCTCAATGGAATATAATAGCACTTAAAACCAACAGTGAATACGGCCCCGGTAATTAATTGGCCCGATCTCGAGGCGCGTGAAAGGAAGCGATTACACGGCGCTGAATGAAAATTTGTACGGCGTGAAAATGACGTATAACGTCAATTGGCCGCTCTCGGCGCTCTTAAGGAGATGCTATCATTGCCACTCGTGACTATATACTCACAGCGTTCGCGCGTCTTCGATGCATCGCTGTACGCTCGCCTCTCGCTTTGACAATTGCAGATCGATCATTAGAGATCGACGTGCCGACGTCTCTTCGCGCTAGCTCTGACATCAATTTTTCAAGATCAATCAGCCTCTCTCTCGCGCTAGCTCGTATAATAAATCGGAGAATCAACGTGAAAGTGAAGGCAATTTCGTCGGGCATTGTCTATTGTGCGAGAGCGGGAGAGGCGCGTCCATTGAAACGTCTCTCTGATTAAGCTGCCGAGCGCGCGCTCAGATAGCTTCTCTCGTTCTCGGATCGCTGACAAAGGGGAGCGCGTATTTTTTGGAGGAATTCGAAGAGGCGAGATATCGGTAAGAGAGCCCCGAGCTCTTTTATATTTCAGCGAGCGTATCGCGCGTGAGTTTGTACTTTGCGCCGAGGCGAGTTCCGTAAAAGATGCAATAACAACGGAGCGAGTATGGAGGAAGGCACGCCGAAGGGAAAAAATAAAAAAAAAAGCACGAACGGTTGGTGGGAGAAAAATATTTTATGTTCGCTGCTTGCGTGGCCCGACTGACACTCTGCCTCTCGGAGTCTCGGCTGGGACGGGCTCGTAAATTTTAGAAATGACGCTGGCTTTCATAAAAGTTACGAAAATAATACATTTTTTTTAAGTATTTTTATACGCGGTTGTGCTTTATTGTTGAATTATAATTTTATCAATTTATTACTGCGGGTAATGTATTTTTGGGTCGTTCGTTTTTTCATCTTAAAATATTATTTTATTTTAGTACTTGTGCATCCCGTTTTCTGATAGGCCTATTCAAAGTTTAATAATAATTTTTTGCAATCTTTTAATAATTAAACATGGGAAATCAAATGATTACATAAAAGCTAAAATTAACTTTAAATGTTAAAACAAATATCAAAAACTTAAATTTCTTCATTTTTATTTCTAATCTGATTTTGATATTTAAGATGTCCTTTTATTCCTTAATCTTTTATCTGTACATTCAGCGTCAGCAAAATAATTTGTACATACAAAGTAAAAACTATTAAACATTAAGAGACAAATTAAAAATTTTTATTAATACTTTCTTTAGTGAACAATATTAACAACATTTATTCCATATTGTAAATAATTTTAGTTTTGAATTTTGTGAATCTTTGTATAGCAATGTTACCATAGACCGTTAAAAAATATGTTGGAACTCCCTACTCTGTGCAATAATAGCCTTAAGGTGTATTATCAATATTTAAAATCTTTTTATCTTTTTTACTTAGAAATAAACTTAAGGTTTTCAGATTACTATGTTAAAATCGTACAAAAATTGATTTTCGATTTTACGAATTATTCACAAATTTAATATTTTAATTAATAATGGTGAATATTTATTTTACTCGGATAGAAATCACACTATTTAACAAAAAAATGTTTTAAATGATTTATATACATTATAATCTTTGTAGTATGAAATTGAACGTAAGTTAATCTGTATATATAAATTTATGTAATGAAAGCATACTACTAGACTTTTCAAATCTTTGTAGTATAATCTATACATATCTAAAGTATTGAATTGTACAACAAAGCTCTTTTATTGATGTTTATAACAATTTAAGATTGCATCAGAAGACGACTAAATAGAGGCATGATTGATCTATCCTAGTAGTGCCTTCTTTAATTAGTTACAAAGAAGTCACTTCTTCACTGCATTCTAGTACAATACCGTAAAAGAGCAAGATTTCCACGGTGCTACATACCGCAGAACTGATATTTTTTATATCCTACATCTTTCTATGTCAAGAACCTATAATTTACTTAAGCAATTCTGTACAATAAAGTATCTGAAAGGGACACTTTTTATTGTTCTACACAATTAGAAATTATTTTTTTATTTCCAAATTAAGGCATGATATATGATCCAAACTTATTTTTTTAATACACGTTTATGATCAATTATATTTTCTTTATAATTTTTATTCTTTTTTATGAACTAGCAGCGTATAGATGGTGTAGATTTACTAAGAATTAATAACAATTGTTTTCAAGTTTTTTAATCAGAGATATTGATAAAATATTTAAAATAAGATTGAATAGTATTAGAATATAAAAATAAATAAATGTATAAAGTGTAAGTACGTAAAATTATTTTTAAAATGTTTTTTTTTTTAAATTATTTAAATGAATTTCAATCTATTTGCTTATTTCAATTTCCTTCGAGGTAAAAATTTTCCTTTAAAGCGCTAATGCATGATAAATCGCGATTTAAATATACAATTATGTATACGCGAGTCTGTTTCAAGAAGCGCTATAAATTAAAGGTAAGTAATGCGTATAAGGAATTCCGCGAGGTATACTCACATGCGCGACGATTCGCACCTTGGTGACAAGGACCGTGTCTGAAATGTGTACTTGTACGTGGTGAGAGGATATATTAGACACGAGGGGCATGTAGAAGCCACCGTTTTTAAGAAAAAATCTTTTGTTTTATACGTATTTAAATTTTTGATAATTATTCATTTAAATGTGTTTTCTATTCAAATGATGTCCAACACCTGCTGGATATGATCGTTTTTGGCGTCCTATTGTATAAGATGTCTATTCGTAAAGTATGCTTATTGGAAGTTTCCGGTTTTTGGTTTATGAATTTTGATAGGGCTTCTAAAGATAGCTTCTGGTATTTCGGCGGATCTCATATACTTCGATTTTGCTAAACGTCAGACACATTTAACGGCAAATAATGAAATACTTAGTGTAAGGGGAGAAAGGAAGGCTGTCAAAACAGAAACATAAACAGGAAACTGGTGCAGTTACAAACATATAAATCGATACGCTATCGGAGTTTATGTGTGATTTGCAACATTTTATCAGGATTTTGTATTTGAAATAGCTTTATAAAAAAATTGGCTATTTTAACTTCAGTAAAATTACAATAAGAACAAGCTGTATTTTATCGTGTTTTAATATTAAAACTTTAATATTTTACTGAAGTGTCATAATACTACAGTAAAAACAAAAACTAGAAAAATAGCCAATTTCCAGAATCCAAACTATATTCTAAAGACTAACATTGATAAGTGAAATTAGATTAGTAACGACCATTCATCGGACGCTTTAAAACAAAGCAACGATCCGAATATAGTATAACTGCCGACTGAGCTGGCATGGAATTATCATTGCAGCTTTCACTTATTCCCCTTTGTTTTTGCAATGCACTCATGCGATTTTGGTAGCATTTCTCTTTCAAGTGGTTTTTCTTTTGAATAGGTTAAAACATTGAATTCATTTTGAGAGAAAATGTAAGAGTTTGGATATTTCATCTGTGGAAGAAGATGAATTCATCAAGTTACGGAACTCTAGTTTATTATTCAAACATGGTAAATCGCGGAACTATTGCGCTGAACTTTCGTAAAGTTGGCTACAAATATTAATGATTAGATAGCGAATCAAAATTTTATCTTTTCATGTATAAAAATTTAATTTTTCTACTACATTCATTGCTATCCTTGAGAAATTTATCGTTACAAAGTTGCAAACAAAGCGAAGATCGATTTTAATAATGAAAAGTAATTTTGCGTTGTTTTATTGTATTTTATCTATTTTTTTTTGTAAAGTTATGCAGAAATAAGTTTTTCAATGTCAACTGTGAACTAAAGTATCTTTTTCGAGCTATGAAGTTTTGCTTACAATCAGATAGTAATTTTAGAAATTTTGCATTACATTAAAAAAGCAGGTACGTTGCATCATTTTTTATCAATATTTCTTTTTAAACCACCGTACAACCACTTCATTCCTTTTTTCTTCCACTCTCAATAAAAAGCCAACAGCAACACTTTTTGTTTGCTCTACAAATGGCCAGCAGCGCAATCATCTCCAACCACACAACCAAACAATCATTAAATCCGCGCACGCATATTAAGTCAAATCAAAAAAAGCGCAACGTCGAAAACAATTACAAGAAAAAGAAGCGTAACGCTCGCTCGGGGCCCGCGGAGCGCAATCACGGAAAATTAAACACATCGTAAGGAAAATGATAATTCCTGCTCTCTCGTCGGGCATTAGTCCAAAGCGTGCATATCTGCAACTCAAATGCCCCAACTGGCACGCGGGAAAAGTAAATCCCCGGAGAGGAGTGTATATACGTAGAGACGGTTACTACTGGATTTCTGACTGCGCGCGAGCGACGACGCGGAGCTTGCTCGAACGTTATGCGTCTGCCTATATATAAAGTCCTTGGAACATTAGCTTCAGCTCGTGTCATTAATGAATTATAAGAGCACGCTGGTGATGCTGCAGGTCGAAGATTCGCGGAGAGAATAGTGCTGGAAAAATTTGTTGCGTTACTACACGCATTGAAAGAGAGATTAAATCTTCACGGAGCGTGTGTAAATAATGCGGATCGAGCGTTCCACAATTTTAAGCGCAGGCTTGCCGAACTTTGTGTTTTTTCTGGGGGGCTAAAATTTATCCGCTGGAATTTTACTGCGGAATAATGGATTTTGCTGACAAAAGTGGCGCGCGTCTGTGTGCACTGGCTCGTCGTTAAATTAATTGTCCGGCGTTTACAACATTGTCTTGCATGGCCTGAAGTACCGTTACATTGCGTCGCAACGTCTAATGAGATACTTGGATGTAATAATAATATGTGCATAACAGTATATTTTACTGTATGAATTTATTGTCGTTTTTTCAGCTTTACGTATAAATAGGATTTTTCGGCAAGGAAATATCTTAGGTTGCGGCACTTAAATTTCTAATGCCTGTCATTACACAAATTTATTCATACAAATCGTCATCCTTCATAATACTGCCTCGTAAACGACAAACGTTTTGCTTTTTATTATGACGTTGCTGTAATACGAGTGAATTAATAGCTAGGTACTCCGCGTATTTATTTATTCAAAAGTTAAAACATATATCGTTGGAAAGAAAAATAATGAAATCCGTTGACGTAGTTAATAAAAAAAAAGAAAAAATCAAAAACAGCATCCACTGCAGTTATGAACTATCTAACTCAGAACATCACTACAAACACATTTATGAAAACGGATGAGTCAGAAAAAAGCCAGAGAAAGAGAGCTGACTCACAGCTGCAGGTGAGCCGCGAGGCGCGTTAACAAGATTGACGGCGCGCGTACACGTGTATTATTGGGCTCGCATCGACGTCTCCGTCCCTTTCGGATCGAAAGCGCGCTCCGAGCAGCTCACCAGCTCCAATAGGGACATCTTAATCAGCGGCAATTTGACGCGAGACTGCGTACACGTGTCATATATATACATAGCCGCGCGTGACAGCGGATATAATCACGTCGGAGATGAAAAGGAAAAAAAGAGATTTCTGAGTATGAAGGTTATAGAAAATTATGATTATCCGAGTACCGTTGGGCTGTTTAATAGAAAATTTGAGATGGCTGTAATTGCAGGCTGTTAGCAGCAGTTGCTACCGATTAACGAGCTGCACCAGAGGCTTCCGACTATCTGTATCCGCGTGCTCGTGACTCTGCGTTTTTTTTCTCGAAATCAATCTAATTAAAAGTGATTGCACGCTCACCGTCTGGATTAGATGGAGTCTTGGGATTATTGCAAGGAGTATCGCGCAGTTTTCTGCGTTAAAAGGGAGCGAGCGATAATTTAATTTATCGTGAGATTAGCAACATCAAAGCGCTCGCTTGTTCGCTTGTAAAAAGTGAGTACATGTTTTATGAGCGCGTTTTTCTCCAAGATAAAATTGTATTTTCAATTAATCTCGGTTTATTACTTTAATTAACGGTGATTTCTGATTGACGCTTTTTTATTTAATATACAGAGAAATATATTTTCAAGTAAATAATTAATTGCTTTAATTAGTGGATTTGTCAAAGTAAATAATTTAGTAGTACTAATTTATTTATTATGAAAATGAATTAATCCAAGGAAGTCTGATTTTTATTTAAGGAAATAAATCTGCATAGTTTGTAGGCGTCCTCAAAATGGGAAAATTTTATAGAAAAAAACTTGATCCTCCTGGTCCCTCGGGAAATTTGAAGAAAACACCATTAATGTTGATTACGTAAAAAAAAAGTATTTGTTTCTTAATGTACGTTAAAGTAGAATGAGCCGTGCATGGTAAGGCATATATGTTGGCGCATAAATCTTTTTCTCATTTGCATTTTTGTCATTTTCGCATATAGTCGAATCCTATATGAAAAACAATTTCGTAGAAACATTACTGTAATACTAGTGCATGATAATTATGTGATGATGTCGTGTCTACCCAAAAATCATGACAGCTTGATGAAAATTCTAGCAATTTCAAACCAATATTCTAAGGAATCACCACGATTGTTACCCTGCTATTTCCATAATTTTCTATCATATTCGTAACGTAAACAGGTAATATCCAGAAAATTTTGTGAATTCCGCTTAATTAACAACGAAACAAACACGAAGCCAACAATCCTTCCCCTTCTCCCCATTCCCAAACTCGCGCAAAAGTCGAGCTGAATCCGTAGGCAAAAATGCCGCAGAATCCTCCCGGAACTTTCTCCCCCTCCCCTCACCCCCCTCCCCTCCCCACGAACTTACGCGATATTCACTTTAGCGGAACGCGGCCTCGCTCAAAGAAGCTCAAGTCGCCGGGCGCTGCAGTATTTCACTTAGCGTCTGAAAGTATCCCTAAAGCATTCGGAAAATCCGGTTTCGTGCGCGGAGAAAGAGAGGGGGGGGGGGGGTCGGAGCGTGCACGAGCGGCTGTTAAAATGCAAGCGCCGAGGATGATACGGCACTCGCTGCGTTCGCACGCTCCCCTCGCGCTGCGGGTCAGAGGTCAGCTGTTGAGATTGCCGGGGATGCGTTCACTTCATGCAACTCTCTCTCTCTTTCTTTCAGTACCTACTTGGCGTTATCCAACCGGGGACTTGGGTAGTTATCGGCGCTGAGTGACGCCTTCGACGCGGGCGCAAGTGTAGAACTGAGTACTAGGAAGTTAGAGGCGTCTAAGCTTGTGCCTTGCTTATCCAGCCACTCTGTAAGAGTGCTCATTTGCGGGTGATCATTTGTCGCGAGGGTTCTGGTGATTTTTGCGAGGAGTGACTGGAAAAATCAGAGTTGCTGTGCTTACGCGTGGCCTGAGATCGATTTTCTGCGCTGGAAGATTTATGAGTGTTCTTATCTTCCGCTATCGGAATGAAATAAATCAAACTGGAGCAGATTTTTGTTTGTGAATGAATTGATATCAATAAGAATGAAAGATTGAATACGACTTCTTTTTTTATCTAGAATTGATTGTTTTTTAACGTTATATATTTGCGTGGTACGTCTCGACTTTTTCTTTTTATATCGAAAGTGTATGAATACAAAAGACTCTCGAATCTCTGTAAAATGATAGTAGGAAGGAAATGAAAGCTTCGTTATTTAAATGAATTTTTGGAAACAAAAGTAATTGAGCTCTGCACCCAATAATTTTAACGAGGCGGCGAGCGGCTGAAAAAAATTAACATATGCCTAGATCGTAATGACTTGACGCTTTTTCCTAAAATATACCTCGGTTTCTCGGGTTTCCAATACTCGAGAAAGTTCAGCTTTTATCGCTCGAGTTCGTGACTTTCGAAAGTTAATGAAAATACGCTATTTTTCAAATGCTTAGCGAAAGCAATCGTTTTAGCGAAAAACGTATATTTTTTATTTAATAATACAAGATTATCGTGATTTTTAAAGTACTTAAAATAGTAAATTCGCGATTCAAATTATATTCCACTTTGCTTTGAAACTTTAGTTAGGAAGCTTAGTTTTGCCAAGTAGATTAAATTCACGATACACTACTAAATTTCCAAATGCCCCAACTTTATGCGCAAGTCCAATTGGTAGTTGAAATTATAAACGTCGCTTGCGCCATTGCAATAGGTCACGTTACAATTTTCATTATAATCCCGCTCGTTACAAAATAGCAAGTTATTATCCCGCGATTCGCAGGAGCTTAGCTTTGTCATCGTATTATTCATAATTAAGCGTTCATTAGATTCATAATAGCTTTAGTGTCGCAACGTAAAGGAAGAAAAAAGGAAATCCGTCTAATAGCGGCATAAATAGTGATTTCGAAAAATCTCATCCCGAAGCTCTCGATTTTCATCCTCGCCAGGCGGCCCTTAAACTCCGGGAGCGCGCCGGGATAATGAGATTTCGCCGGGGGAGCAGCATCCCATTGTGTCTTCGTAATTTGCATAAATGTGGGAATTTTCCGATATACTTCCCGATAGTCGTCGTCAGGACGATCGTGACTTTAACGGTATTGCGCTTATGAGAACCTATCCCGCGGGCTTATTATCCATACATTCTCATGCCGCCTTATATATAT